>WSYH01007371.1:0-33387 GCA_036426205.1 Ascaphus truei | reverse complement strand
CTAAAACTGCATATCCACTAAAGCCTGTTCAGATTAAGGCAGGGATTTAACCTGACCTTCTTTAGGTCATAGCTATACAGTTGACTTTATCCCTAATCCAGACCCTGAAAAATTGGTTGGGGTAGAGAGGGTATGAGGGAGACAGAGAGATTACAGATATTTTAGATGAACAAGTGTGTTATATACCTCCATAACACACTTATATACAATATGTGGAGGAATACACCTGAGATACTGTACCTGGAGAATATGCTACAGTATGGTATTTTTAAAATAAGTAAACAATGAAAAATGTCAGGGTCTGGATAGGAGAAACGCCACCTTTATGTAAAACACACGGTACGTGAACTATGTTAGTTGAAACTAAAAGACGTCAATGCTTATTTAACCTGATGTTAAGCCTAGTCTAATGGTTTAACAGCGGCCATTGTGTTTGCATATTCACCTTTGTAGATATGTATTAAACCACTGTATTAGTTCAATGTATGTTTTCTGCAGAATTAACTACAAAAAGGACATTTCATGGAAAGATTATTTCTGTTCTGGAATACTCTGGATGAGATCTCATTTTAAAAATCAAGTCATAAAATATCTATTCTTCTTTGATCCTAAGATAAAAAAAAGAATGAATTAGAGAAAATAAAAAAAACAATTCTTTGAAGATCATATTAGTACAGAATATAATGTAATGTAGTATGGGTCACATGTAAAGCATGTAAAGTATGTGAGAGGCTAATTAATTAGTATTTTTAGTTTCAAAGAGAAGTAATCAAATAGAAACATTTTATGTTTAGAAGATGAAATAAAAGAATTAGAAGCCAAGTGTATTAAAAGCCCTAAAATAATACATTTCAGAAATTAACTAATAAGAAAGATGAACTAAATTGCTACTACACAAGAAAAGCGCAATTTTTTTTTAGAGCTAACCATAATTACTTTGATTCTGGAGATACATCTTTCAAACCGCTATAAGTAGAAATAAAATAGAAGAATCACAAGTTAAATTATGGCCATCTACAGTATGACAGTGATGTAGCAATATACACTTTATATACAGTATCTGAATTAAAATGCCCTGATATAAAAATAGAAAGCTTTCTCAATAAACTAATATTCCATAAATTACCCTTGAACAAATAAGAAACGTAGGCAAGAAAATAACTCAAGAAGAAATAGGTGATGGAATTAAAAAATCTTGCTTTTAGTAAATCTCCAGTATCAGATCGTTTCTCAGTTGAAGTCTGTGAAGATATTCTAGATATAATTTGAAATAATCCACAATTAATTTACAAAAAATAATTTATAAATAAAACTTATTCATGATATCCCTTATCCTTAAAATAATAATAAATCAGACATATTTTGTAGGAATTATAGACCCATAAATATGTAGCAGAACTTATTATCTACAGAGCCACAAAAAGTCACTGCTCTGGAGATAGTACTGCTGAGACATCTCTGTGGGGAATCATGCTTCTAGATTGGACCCCACACAGGGGCAATCCTCTAGCACAGGGGCAGTGGTGGTTGTGGTCATGAAGCTTCCCTCGATGCCAGAGAAAATAAGTCATCTGTATATTTAAACTTAATATTTTTATTAAAGTTTTTTTACATTTTGTTGGGAGTACAGAAAAAAAGGTGTAAGGGGATACAATTATAAAACAAAATAACATTCAATTTAAAATAAAATAAATAATAAGTACATAATAATGAAATAAATTATGTGAAAGGAGTGGGGAGAGGGGGGATTTTGTGATATGCTTTTGAGAAATGCACAGGTGATGCTTATTTTCTCTTTTATTATTCATTTATTCATTGTATTAAGTACAGTATAAATTATGATCCGGTGTTTTCTCTAGTCCAAGTAGGGATTGATAACACTTGATTTATTCCTAAACAATAGATTCATTAAGAGATTTTTCTATCCAAAAAATTGATATCCCTAGAAATTTTGCGTAAGTATTGTCAGTCATACTGGTTCATTTTTTTCATTAATAATAAATCTGAAACTCCACTAATAACTTGTTTATTGTTGAGAGGTTCACACTGTTTCTAAAATACTGCTACAGTATATAGAATCTAGCTTCTGTAAGAATATAATCCACCAATGTCCTTTTATGTGGTGATATTTCCCAGTAGTTTCATACCTGTAATTTTATCTATTTAATATTATCATTTTTTTCCATAATGTCTGTATTTTAGGGCATGATCACCATACTGTATGTGTTCCATAGTTCCAATCTGGTTGCATCTTCTCCAACACTTACAGTATCCGATGAGTTGTGTATATGTTTGAGTCATGCTGGTGTAAGATACTGTACCATCTTAATAATATTTTATAGCTATTTTCATTATTTTAGAAGGCACTACCAGCAGGTGGATTGACCATCTCCTAAACCAGGAAGTGAAGCTTAATGATGATCCAGAGCCACATTTATTGTGGGATATGCTGGTTTTAAATTAAGAAAATGTGAGTCCCCATTCTATTGAATTCCTAAATTTTAGACACAATTGAAGCATATTGCGCTATGTAGTGTGTATTTGCTTCATTTTCATATGGTGATAATTGCGCTCTTTACACAATGCCAGAATCACAAATGACTACATTTGTTTTAAGCTCCATGGATCTTCCTTGGATCTTACTCTGACATATATGCAAATTAAAAACTTCTTACAGATTCAAAAACTATGTATTCGTAACATGATATTTCTCTTTATCATTTTGAATGTTTGTAATTTTCCATTATGGAATAAAACTTTTAATCTGAGAAATCCATTCATCATCTAAAAATACCAATCTATATCTTGTTGGCCCATTGAAAAATTAGAATTTTGAAATATTGGAGTCATAGGAGATGGGAATGAAGGCAATCTAGCTTTTACAGCGCAAGTATCACAATAAAAGTGTCACTATAGGATTGTATTCTTTAATTTTTTTTTTTTTGCTTTTTATGTAGCCACATACAACAATCTAGAGGACAAAAAGTGTGTGTCTTTCTGAATGTCCACCCCATCCAACAAACTCCAGTCAACCATCTGACTTAACCTAGAAGCTATAAATATTTTTCAAACAATGTAAAAACTAAGCATCTAACCTCTGTGGATCTATATATTATTTATTTGGATATCTTAGGATTTTTGTCCAACCAAATAAAATTGAGAATTATCCATTGCCATTTCTTTAAATGAGCATTGTTTATCTCAGTGGGAAATGTTTGAAAAAATATAATGATCTGGGTACAACATTCATTTTGATACAGAATATTCTACGCAACCAAGATATAGTATATTGTTTCCAAACTTTTAGCTCTGTTTCTATTTTTTAAATAATCTGAGGATAGTTTGCTTGAAAAAGTTTATTCCAGATATTGCAAGATTTACTTGGAGCACCAAAAACAGAAAGGATTAATGCAGTGGGGTTCTTTCATCTGAATGAGATCCCTGCAATGTTAATCCTTCAGACCCATCAGCCATTAAGCCAAACAGTCTGAAGGAGCTGTGCAGAGATACAGGGTACACAGAAGCAGTCTTTGTGAGTGTCCTTTTCCCATATTAGCTCAGAAGGTAAGAAGTCTCTGTGTCTGTCCAACCCCATTGATGATGTACATGCCCAAATATGGATATCTTCATCGAGGGGAAATACATAAGGACCATATTTCTCATCTATGTCATCCTAGTGGTTGGACAGTACATTTAACCCTGTCCAACCCCCTAAATGACATAGATGACCGAATATGGTCCTATTTGAAATTTAAGGCAAAATATATCTGAATCAATGTTTGGGAATGTGGCAAAATATTGATGCCCATTGCATTAGATTTTAAGGTTTTTACTTTAAACCCAGTCATCCCCCCAAACTCTTCCAATTCCTTCAATAAATTGGACAAGGATATCATTGGTTTGTTATAGTTATAAATATATCTTCTACATGTAGCCGTGACCCCTGATTCACCCCGAGGAATGGGAGGTTGCGCTTGCAAAGAGTAGTTGCAAAGCCCGCGAAGGAGGAGAGTATATTTGGCGGGAGAAGAGCAGTCCCTTGACCCAGCAGCCCTACGGGAGGGTCAGGTGAGAGCGTTTAGCCTATGGGAGGAGGAGTTGCCAGGCATATAGGCAGGGATTGTGCGCACGTGGAGTTAGAGCATCGTGGAGAGACGAGGAGACGGAGATACTGCGCTGGGAGGTTGTACCCCCCAGGCGCAGGCAAGGTGCCCCCGGCCCAGTTAGCCCTGAGTCACCGTAGAGACAAGCTTAGCTAGGGACACCCTTAGTAAGGGCTTTGCCCCCCTAACTATTGCCGTATTCGGGACTACCCTGTCGAGGAGAAGTGCCCCATATCGTAGCGTTGGACCCTCAGAGACTCTTTTCGAAGAACCGTAGCAGTTCCGAGCACCGGAGTGCTCGGCAGGTATTTCATCATATCAAGATTGTTTTTGCAGGCTTGTGGATAAAATAACAGTTAAAAAATCATAATTAAAAAAATTTTGGGGGGGCACTCAAGCAAGCAGTGGTGGGTAAAGTTACAGGCGCATGAGCAGAAATCAACTAGCTCCCATCCGAAAGAGGATTACACACAGGCGCATAGAGAGGTGATGCTCTGTTCAAATCAAATTTGAGAAGGGAATTTCCAAAGCGTTGCCGTTAACAAAGCCTCAAAATTCCCATCTCAAAGAGAATTACACGCAGGCGCAGTGAGGCTTTGTAGCTCGGCTATGGACGGATTCAGAACACAATGGCAAGATTCAGTATATTAATGACTCTGTGGAGAGGGGGGGTTGGGTGACTCATGCGCAGTAAGCAGCTCCCATCTCAAAAAGGATTACACGCAGGTGCAGTGAGGCTTTGTAGCTCGGCTATGGATGGATTAAGAACACAATGGCAAGATTCAGAAAATTAACGACTCCGTGGAATTTCAAATCCTTGAGCTAGCGTTCGTGGGGGAGGGGGCTACAGGGTACTGCTGCATGAAGTTCAAAGCTAAAGACATACTTTAATTTCAAAAGGCAGTTCATCATAATAATAAACCCCCAAATACAGTACGTAAAAAGCACTCAAATCAAACATGTGCAGTCAAACGCACAGGGTCGCAGTCAAAAGCTACAGCACAGATTGAATATCGTAGTACAGTAAGATGGTTTTTGCAGGCTTGTGGAGAAAATAAAAAGAAAACAATTACAATAAAAAATTTTTTTTATTTTTTTGGTCACTCACTCAGGCAAGCAAGCAGTGGTGGGCGAAGTTACAGGCGCATGCACAGTAAATTCCTGCTGTCAAGCAGGAATGTGATTGAAACCAGACACACATTCAAAGGAATGGTGTGGGAGAGATGTACTGCATTGTAAAGAAGATAAGAAGTTGAAATACCCTGCAGTGCAGTTAATTATCCTGAGCGAGGGGAGAGCGCTGTATATGCCGAAATGTGACACTGTTACAGTACAGTACACGCCTATGCGTTTCAACAATTTTCAAATGAGACATACTGAGACATACTGTACTGCAGAACAGCACTGCAAATGCATGTATACTTTAAATATGCAAATTTAGAATTACTGCTCGCGCACACACAGACTGTGTACTGACGTAGGTTGAACCGCGAAGGTATTAGACTTCCAAGACAACAGCTCGCAAACGCCCCCCTGAGTTTTTACACGGCATTGCAGTATTGCAGACAGCGAGAATAAAATGCTAATATCACGAGCGCGACAATAACGCAGTTCACTCTGGGCGAAAAAGACATAAAAACGCACCTAACCGGGATAATCTGAGAGCCACGGATCTAGCCGACTTAAACTCAGATCGGCCGCCACTGTAGATGGCAGTGCTTTATCCCAATGTGTGGTAGGAGTGACTGAATGTGGGACAACAGCCATGAGTGCAGGCTATTGGGATACTTGATTTTTGGGGTGATATTTAAGGCTGGTCAGTATTAAATGAAAAGGTTAACACCATTTACAGGGGAAGAGATGGCAGGGAGGCATGAGTGAGATCAGGTGTGTATGTCTGACTTCAGGCTATGGAGAGATCCCCAGCAGTGGGAAGGAGTAGATAGAGGGTGTGAATAGAGGATTTGTGTGGGTGTTTTTTATTGAGGGGTATAGAAGTTGTTGGGAGAGGGGTGTATAAATAATGGTGCAGTGGGGAGTGGGGAAGTTGGAGAGAACAGAGACATTCACAAAGGAGTGAGGAAACAGTAAACAGAAAAAGTAGTAGGGAGGGCATAGTAAGATACAGGAGGAGAGACTTCACATGTAATGGAGGATAAAAATTAACAAATAATCACAGATGTTAAAAGAAAATGTCTCACAGGGGCAAAGTTTTAATGCAGAGTCCAGATCTTCCTCCAATCTTCACCTCCAATTTCACCTCCAAAATTAACTCTTGTATACACTTTAGATAAGATACTTAAGATGTGACTCTTTTGATGTTACACAGCCATATGGCTCACAGCCAAGTTACACTGACTTAAGTACCCTACTCACATGCATTTGACTAACACTTAAGGGAGTGGTTTGCCTAATCAAATCAGACACACGAAATTGTTAATTAGATTATCAATTGTCTCTCAATTGATTGGAGTCAGCATACAGCATACAGACACATACCAAATTGTTAGATTATCAATTCTCTCTCAATTGATTGGAGTCCATTATGAATGACATGTATTGTACAAGAAATGTTAACATTTAACCTACATTTTTATTCTTCCATTTACTGTATACTGTATGTCAAATACATACATGCTATAACTCTGGGGTGGTCACAAATATTTAACACGTCAGAGAAATGGAACAGCATCTCATAGTCCACTCATATGAAATATAATAAAGGGGGGGGTTTAACTCCCCATCAACTCATTACAATAGTTCATACATTTGCACTCCTTACAACATTTCATTCTATACATCTCCAGTAACCTATTGTATACCAGTAATCTATAGTAAAAGCATCTTTACATTTTATTTTTTATCTACAGCCAAGACCTAAAGCAGTGAGAAGAACAAGATGTGGGATGACATCTGCAATGCAGTCTGTGCCTCTGGAGTGCAGAAACAGGCCACAGAGAACTGCAAAAAAAGCTTTGCAGACATCAAAAGGAAGGTGAAGTCAAAGCTCACTGACATCCGGAAGCAGGCATCTAAAAAAGGGGTAGGCCCTGCCCGTTATCTTCAGCTTACCCCAATGGTGGAACAGGTCAACTCAATCTTGAGGCCCATTCTTGAATTTGATTTGCGAGGGGACAGGGACATTGTGAATTGGACCATGAACAAGATGAGTGCTATGACATGAATGAAGGTAGCAAGTTTTAATGGGACAATATCATGATTCAAAGTCCACGATCAATAGTGTTCAATAATTTACAGTAGTGTCACATCAGATACAAACTCATTACATCATTACACATAAAAATGTGTATGTTAACATGTCATCAATAGTGCAACTCAATTAAACAACAAACTTAATTAAACACACATTAATACATATCTGCTATTACACTGGATGTAGTAGTAGTACAGGAAGCCTTTTGAATGTGTCATACGGACATGTACGGAACAGTGTGTGTGTGTGTAAACATGCAAAGGTTGCAGACACTGCTGCTCAGCTAAGAAAAAACGTATTCTTATATATTTATTCCTTACTAACCTGAGTAGCCATAATTTGCAATGTATGGTCATGGAAAGCAAAATGGATTTTAGTCACAAACTTTAAAAATACTATGTATAGTATGATTTTTAAGTGACTAACTCACATTTCAATATAACTCTGTGTAACAGGGGACTTATCCCTGTTCACAAATGTGCCTCTAATCCAGCAGTGTGGTGGTTAACTGCTGGTAGGCAATTAACTAACACCACCTGCCTGATTTAGATGGCTTAGAAAAGCCTGTCTTGGTGGACAGGAAGTGAAACTCCTTAGCTCATGTGTGAGCTGAACTTTGGAGACAGAGCAGAGGTTCTTGAGTCTCCCAGGAGAGACTGACCAAGAGAACACAGATCTCTGGAGCAGACAAATTAGACTTCTAAACCTGGATGCTGACATTTTCTGTGCACACACGGGTGCGGTTCCAGGAGAGCAGAGAAGCTTCCCCTACAGCAGCTAACAGATAAGACTTTTATTAACAAGACTTTTTATATCTGTTCATGTCATGCTATGTGTTTGGGGCTGGGAGACATGCTTATCTAAGGGAGTTGTGAATTGCATAGTTTTTCACTAGAAATACTCCCAAGTGAATAGAAGCTTTGTTTCCCCTGTGATACAGAAATATGTGCGCAACCCAAAATTCACCTTACAACAAAATCCACACACTATGGTGTTAGAGTGCAATAATTAATGTGCATAGAGTGTGATACTATTGTATAAAAATGTATACAAAACCATATAGGAAGGCGTATGCTGCTAAACTGAAACACTCAAGAAAAAGACAAAAATGGTTCCCCATCCTAGCCTCCCTAACCTATTTTTAGCGATTTCTATACTGTGCTTTTGTTTTTGGACTGTCTCCATTGAAATCAACACCGCGCGTCATCCGTGACGTCACGGGAGTGCGCTAGGCGCAGTAAGAAGATCCCACGTGGGCCGCGCGGTGTGTGCAGTGAGAGGAGAGCCCTTAGGCATCACTGTGCCCTAAGGACAGCAAACCAAGCCTGTTTGAACTGACATCTTTATGCCACGAGCCCAGCAGATGCCACTACCAGTGGGGGAACTCTGAATAGCTCAAGGGCTGCAGCTGCCACTTGCAGGGGTCCAGGATAAGTGAGAGATATCACTGTGACTTTCCAGAAGACAGCTGCTGCACCAGAGGGCTACACCATTCCATCCAGAGGCTTTCCATTGTGGTAACATTGTGCTGATGATTGCACAGATATGCTTTTACTTTTCTGCCTAAATGTACGCTTAATACTCACCATTTTTTCACAAATATAATTTGTACTTATATACTTCACTATTGCGTTTTGCGCTGTTCTTTTTGTCTTTTTCTCATAATGTACAGAGACCTGCAGGATTTATAAAGGTCTATTGGACGAATTATACATCTGTCTATATCCAATGTGGAGTCCAAATAGCAAGAAGGGCACTTGCTTCATGCACACAGGTGCCAAGAACAACAATTGTATTTAGATGGATAACGATCATAGAGACACTTGCCATTTGAATGACACCATAATCAACTACGTCCACAGATGGAAGAGGACACTTAAATCATACATGTGAAAAGGTAAGTACTCGCATTAAAGGAGTTCACTATTGCGTTTTGCGCTGTTCTTTTTGTCTTTTTCTCCTAGTGTTTTGAGTGCTGAGCCACTCTTTCAGTTTAGCAGCATACGCCTTCCTATATGGTTTTGTATACATTTTTATACAATAGTATCACACCCTATGCACATTAATTATTGCACTCTAACACCATAGTGTGTGGATTTTGTTATAAGGTGAAATTTGGGTTGCGCACATATTTCTGTATCACATACACACGGCTGTTGGGAACGAGAGAACTGATTAGCGTATTTGGACACAGGGTGGGAACACCCGGTGGCGGGATTGGGGGAAAGTTATTGTTGGCGTCCGCCGAGGCACATAGATGTGGACGTCCTCCGTTGTGTGTTAAATGTTGTGTACAAGCACACCGGAATGTCATGGCATGTAATGTATCGTAAGGTTGACCTATCAGTAAACGAGATTGGTTTTATAACATGGTCGTGTAAGAGAAATTCTGTATAGATGTCCTGCGAAGACTAACTCCCCCTTTGGCGGAATCTGTCGCAGGTGGAGGTGCTGCACCGAACCTATATATATATATATATATATATATATATATTGCATGCACCCCGGGCTCTCCGTGGCAGAGGCTCAGGCCCTGTGAGTCAGCAGGAACACAGCACAGAGTAACAGCTTTCCAAGTGATAGGAAGCAGGGTTACATTTGGAGGCGCTGCTGAGATTTTAGACCTGGAGTGCCCCATGAACCTAAATTGCGATCACCATGGCTTTACCCACCCGTCAAGAGATACGAGACTGGGCCCGCCAAGTCCGCACTCCCACTCGTCGCGCCGTAGCGTTGGCCCGAGTACCCCTGGCCTTGCCCCTAGAGACTTTACAGATGGCCTTGCGATGTGAGAGCTACTATCCAAGACATGGAGGCCGCCGAAATTGTCACTGAGTCCCGAAGCCCCTACGCCTCCCCCATAGTGGTGGTGAGAAAGAAAAATGGAACTGTGAGGCTGTGTGTAGAATACCGGACGCTGAACAATTGGACGGTACCGGATCAGTACAACCTCCCTCGTATAGAAGAGATCCTGGATGCCTGTGACAGGGTGAAGTCAACCCCTATCAGTTATGCCTAGGAGACATATGTCTGAGTGCTTCATCCAGCACTCATAAGCGTTAACTCAGGTGGGAGCCAGGTAATCAGGATGTAAGCTGACACCTGAGAAGCAGCAAGGTATAAGATGATGTTGTTACTGGCAGTAGCTGCCTGCCCTAGACCAGAGCACATGGCTATATGTGCTGCTAGCCAGACGGATACATCAAGCTAACTACTGCAACCAAAGTAAGAGACTTGCTCATTTGTTTTCCCTGACTGCTTAAAAGACACTTACGGTTTGGTTATGGTTTAGCCAGCCAGCCTGCTAGATAGGCCTGGTGTGTTAGTCAGTCCTCCCAATGTGGAGCAGGATTTGTTTTGTTAAAAGGGACAGTGTACCTGCATGTTATGTATGCTGTGGAGAAATAAAGCCACTGAACGTTTTCATTATCCTGAAACTATATGTGTGGACTGTTCCCTGACCTCGGCTACAGGCCGTCCTACCACAGGTGGTGTCAGAAGTGGGATTTCGGATGGCCCTTGTATCTGAAGAGCCACACAGAAAAAAAAAACAAAAAAACAAAAAAATGGAGAATTTCTTTTCTCAGTTCCTTGAGCAACAGCTCCAGCTAGCAGAGAAGCAAGCTGAGCAACAGGCCCGTCAAATAGAATGACAGGTCAAGCAAGCAGAACATCAAGCTCAGCAAACTGAGCGACAAGCCCAGCAAGATGAGCAACAGGCCCGGCGAGAGGAAAAGCTACTCCAACTGCTGGTCGAAGGCCCAGCCCCAGGCAGACCAGGGATTCTAAATAACCCACCGGTGATGCTGCCTAAAATGAAGCCAACCGACGACCCAGAGGCATTTCTCCTCATTTTTGAAAGGGTAGCCACAGCCCACAGCTGGACAGTTGAATGCTGGGTAACTACTCTGGCCCCACTCCTCATAGGAGAAGCTCAGGCAGCCTATCAAGCTCTTCCAGCAGACGAGGCCATGGACTATCAGCAACTAAAGGCTGCTATTCTGGATCGCCTAGGCCTTACTCCAGAGACCTACCGTCAGCGGTTCCGGACAGTCAAATATACAAACAGAGACAGACCCCGGGTCGTAGCCCACCGCTTAGTAGACTTATGTACCAGGTGGATACAACCGGAGAAGCATACCAAGGCAGAGATCCTTGAACAGTTTGTGCTTGAGCAGTTCATACAGATACTGCCCTCCTCCTCCCGCTCCTGGGTAAAAAGACACGCTGCATTTTCCCTGGATTCAGCGGTCCGCTTGGTGGAAAACTTCCTTGGCGACGACACCCAACAGGATAGCTGGGAACGGTCCGTGCAAACACCAGTTGCTTCCAGTGATACCAGAGGCAGGCGAGCAGACAATCGAGGGGTCTACAACCCGCCAGCTTGGGAGGTCCAGTCAACCCGATCGGAAGACCCTTTCCCATCTCTGAGGGTTCCTGGTACAAACTCCCGCAGAGATGCCCGTCCCGAGTCCGAGGCTATTGGATCACTCAAGGGAGGCCGCCATCCACAGTATTCCCCGAAAACCTGGGCTTCCGTCACCCATCCGGTGGAAAGGATACCACCACCAACCAGAAGAGAGGATCCCATCCAACAGCGGAGAAGTCCAAACACCGAACCCCGTCGAGAGCTTCCGCTGACGACCGAGTTTGCGGACTCAGGAGATGATGAGATTGACTGTTTATATGGCAGAACCACTGCCACAGCTTCTCTCCGAGGGGACCACAATCCATGGTTAGTCCCAGCATCTTTGGAGGGGAAAATGGTAAAAGCCATGCTGGACTCGGGATCTGGAAAAACCCTGATCCTAGAGGGCCTAATTCCAAGCAACAGACTATCCTATGACTCTCCTTGGAATATTGAATGTATCCATGGGAATACAAAGAGATACCCGACTGCGAACATTCTACTGCGTATCAAGGATCAAGAGGCTAGCCTACCAGTTGGAGTTGCTCCCTGGCTACCTGCTCCTGTTCTACTTGGCCGAGACTGGCCCTACTTCGAAGCATTGTTGGCCCCTACTCCTACGGAGCCTACTTCTCTGGTTCCGGAGAAGCCGGAGACTTGTTTCCTTTTTCCCCAGAGATTTTCCCCCGTAGATACCATGTCCCAAAGACACGTAAACAGAGACGTGCGGAAAAAGAGGACTGGTTAAGAAAGGCTGGGACTCTTTGTAACATTAGTCAGCCCAAAAGACTGCAGGTCATGGCCAGAGATGACCAGGGTGGGGAACAGATAGATACGGGAATTTTGCCAGACCTGGATCTTCCTGACTTCCGTCAGAGGCAGAGGGAAGACCCAGCTCTGGCTAGACAATATGAGAAGGTGGTACAGGTCAACAACAAGATAATGGACGAACAAGGTGTAAAAGTGTTTCCACATTTTGAACTGTTAAATGACATTCTATATCGTGTGAATAAGGTTACACAAACAGGGGAGGTCATTCGACAGATGCTTGTCCCTAAAGGGTTGATTAAAACAGTGTTCACCCTAGCCCATACTCTCCCATGGGGTGGTCATTTGGGCAGAGATACACTGGCGACACACTTTATTCGAGCTCGGCTAGTCCCACGAATTCGGGTATACCCGGGTGTATTGAGGTTTGTGACTGTTTTCTGCCCGAGTGCATTGAGGTATTTTCCAAGCAGGGATTGAAGCATTTTATTCCCGCTGGCTGCAATACTGCACAGTATATATATATATACTGCATTACAATTCATGAATTTATGCCATCTGGTAAACACGCGAAGCATTGCAGCCTATTAAATCCTAATCATTATCATTTAACAGATCAGCCGCCCGTCAGCCAGGCATGAACCCAGGCTGGGAAGGCAAACGCAACGGGGCTTGCCAGAGGTGAGGAGCGGCGCATTCCAGGTATCTGCCAGGTACATACTGGGTATTTGCTCGAATAAAGTGTGTCGGTGCAGTAAGACCTCTGACCGCATCTCGTCCTGGTTTTACTGGCCAGGCATACATGGTGACATCCTGAAAGTTTGTGAGACATGTCCTGAATGCCAGTTAACTAGCCAAAAAGGACAGAAGCCGGCTCCCTTGGTCCTCTGCCCTTGGTAGCTGTCCAATTCGAGAGAATTGGGGTAGATCTGGTCGGACCTTTAGAACCCTCTGCGAAGGGACATAAATTTATACTCGTTGTTGTAGATTATGCCACCAGATATCCTGAGGCCTTCCCTCTGAGATCAGCTACTGCTAAACAGGTTGCTCACAGGCTGTTAGAACTGTTCTCTAGGGTAGGACTTCCCCAAGTAATGTTAACTGACCAGGGAACAAATTTCATGGCAAAGTTAATGCAGGATGTCCTGAAGTTATTGGAGGTAAAATCCGTTAGGACCTTAGTCTACCATCCTCAGACTGATGGATTGGTAGAGAGGTTTAACTGTACTTTAAAAACCATGCTTAGAAAGTTTGTGGACACCGAAAAGTGAGCTTGGGATGAACTTCTAAATTTCCTGTTGTTTGCGGTACGAGAAGTTCCCCAATCATCCACAGGCTTCTCCCCGATTGAGCTCCTATATGGACGCCAACCTCGGGGTATTCTCGACCTACTGAAGGAATCCTAGGAGGAGGAGTCCTCCCCCTCCAAGAATACCCTTCAGTATGTCATGGACCTTAGAAACCACCTAGACATGATAGGTCGGTTTGCTAAGGAAAACCTCAAATCTGCTCAAGAATGTCAAGAAAGGCAGTACAACCAAAATGCTCGCTTGAGGGTCTTCCAACCTGGGGACCAAGTGATGCTACTAATATCGACATCCGAGAGTAAACTCCTTGCGAAGTGGCAGGGTCCTTTCCAAGTTCTCCGCCGCACTGGGGAGGTGAACTATGAGATCTCTCAACCAGGGTCCAGGAAGGGTAAACAAATCTACCACGTAAACCTCCTGAAACCCTGGAAAACGATGAGATCGCTGTTCATCCACCCTCGGGAAGGAGAGATGGATTTGGGTCCACAGCTTCCAAAGGGTAGTACGTACAATGACCATCAGGTTCCCATGGGGGGGCAGTTAACAATGGAACAAAGGTCAGACCTACTAGAATTCTGTGACCAGTTCCCAGATGTTTTTTCTGAGCTGCTAGGGCAGACGGATTTAGTGTCCCATAGGATTGAGACAGAACCTGGCATAAAAGCACGGTCCCGTCCCTATAGATTGCCAGAGGGCTGAAAAGACCTGGTAGAGAGTGAGATAATTGACATGTTGGAATTGGGCGTGATTGAGGAGTCCCACAGTGAATGGTGTAGCCCTATAGTGTTGGTCCCTAAACTAGATGGGAAGGTGAGGTTTTGCGTGGAACTGCGAAAGGTAAATGCTGTATCTAGATTTGATGCATACCCAATGCCTAGGGTGGATGAATTGCTTGACTCGCTTGGTAAAGCAGAGTATATCTCCACCCTAGATCTCACGAAAGGATATTGGCAGATACCTCTAGCGGAAGAATCCAAATGCAAAACTGCCTTCACCACCCCTCTCGGTTTATACCAATTCGTCACTATGCCATTTGGGTTACATGGGGCTCCAGCCACGTTCCAAAGATTAATGGACAAGGTACTACGACCCCATAGGGCATATGTCGCGGCCTACTTGGATGACATTGTCATCTATAGCAGACACTGGCAGTCTCATATAAAAAGGTTAAGGGCAGTCCTAACGTCCTTAAGAGAAGCAGGGCTCACTGCAAATCCAAAAAAATGTGCCCTGGGTAAATCCACTACAAAATACTTGGGCTATGCCATTGGGGGAGGGATAGTAAGGCCACTAGTTAGCAAGGTGGCTGCCATAAAGGAAGTCCCCACCCACAGACAAAGACACGGGTCCGCTCCCTTTTGGGGTTAGCAGGGTATTACAGGCGGTTTATCCCAAATTTTTCAGAAATTTCTGCACCCCTAACAAAAAAGACAAAAAAGAGTGCCCCGACCAAAGTTAAATGGTCTTGGGAGTGCCAAGACGCCTTTGACATGCTAAAAAAGTGCCTGTCAGAGGGCCCCGCTCTTCGGAGCCCAGATTTTAAAGAGCCCTTCATCATCCAGATGGATGTCTCAGAGGTAGGACTGGGAGCAGTGCTGTCCCAGCAATTTGATGGTGTTGAACACCCCATACTGTTAATCAGCCAGAAGCTGTTCCCAAGGGAAGTGAGGTATTCCGTCATTGAGAAGGAGTGCCTCGCTGTAAAATGGGCAATTGAGGCCTTGAGACATTATGTCACCGGAGTACACTTCACCCTGGTCACTAACCATGCGCCCTTGAAGTGGTTAAACACCATGAAGGACACAAACTCAAGGTTGACCAGGTGGTACATGGCCCTCCAACCCTTCTCTTTTGATATTCAGCATAGACCTGGAAAGGACCATGGAAATGCTGATTTTTTGTCAAGAGAAGGAGTGGAGGGTCGGGCTTCAGCCGTGTGGGACACTAGCCACACACAAACAGGGGAGGTATGTGACAGGGTGAAGTCAATCCCTATCAGTTATGCCTGGGAGACATATGTCTGAGTGTTTCATCCAGCACTCATAAGGGTTAACTCAGGTGGAAGCCAGGTAATCAGGATGTAAGCTGACAACTGAGAAGCAGCAAGGTATAAGATGAGGTTGTTACTGGCAGTAGCTGCCTGCCCTAGACCAGAGCACATGGCTATATGTGCTGCTAGCCAGACGGATACATCAAGCTAACTACTGCAACCAAAGTAAGAGACTTGATCATTTGTTTTCCCTGACTGCTTAAAAGACACTTACGGTTTGGTTATGGTTTAGCCTGCCAGCCTGCTAGATTGGCCTGGTGTGTTAGTCAGTCCTCCCAATGTGGAGCAGGATTTGTTTTGTTTAAAGGGACAGTGTACCCGCATGTTATGTATGCTGTGGAGAAATAAAGCCACTGAACGTTTTCATTATCCTGAAACTATACGTGTGGACTGTTCCCTGACCTCGGCTACAGGCCGTCCTGCCACAATGCCCTACACGGGAGCCAGTGGTTCAGCGTACTGGACCTACGGTCTGGATACTATCAAGTCCCGATGAGCCCAGAGGATCAGGAAAAGACTGCCTTCGTCTGCCCCTTGGTTTAATCAATTCACTCGCATGCCTCAAGGCATATGCGGAGTGCCCGCCACCTTCCAGCGATTAATAGAGAAAACGTTGGGTGACCTCAACCCCCGAGAATGCTTGGTATACCTAGATGACATCATAGTCTTCGGGAAAACTTTGTAGGAGCATGAGAGTCGTCTCGTGAAGGTATTAGATAGGCTGTCCGCAGAAGGGCTCAAACTTTCTCTGGACAAATGTCAGTTCTGTCGGACCTCAGTAACGTATGTAGGTCACATAGTGTCCGGCGCCGGAATCGCCACTGATCCCGCTAAGATAGAAGCTGTCGTTAGCTTGTCTCGTCCCGAGAATGTGGGGGAGCTACGCTCGTTCCTGGGTTTCTGCAGCTATTATCGGCATTTTGTGGAGGGGTATTCATGAAGGGCCAAAGCCCTCAACAGTCTGCTCTGCATATACCTGTCTGAAATGGGCCAGAAGACCCACTTGGCCAAACAGCCCTTCGGGGATAAATGAACCCCCGAGTGTGACTAAGCCTTCCACGACCTGAAGCAGAGCCTGACGAATGCTCCGGTCTTCGCCTACGCCAACCCCGATCAACCCTACATCCTGAGCGGCTTAGGAGCCGTGTTGCATCAGAAATATCCTGGGGGGTTACGGCCCATAGCGTACATCAGCCGCAGTCTCACCCCCAGTGAACAGAACTATCCGGTACACAAGCTCGAATTCTTGGCCCTTAAGTGGGCCATAGTGGATAAACTGCGGGACTACCTGTACGGGGTGACGTTCGAAGTACGTACCGACAATAATCCTCTAACCTACATCATGACCTCAGCCAAACTGGATGCGACCGGACATCATTGGTTGGCTGCGCTTTTCAATTACAACTTCCCCTTAAAATACAAACCTGGACCTTTAAACATTGGGGAAGACGCCTTGTCGAGACGACCGGGGTTGGTCCCTGCCAACGACGAAGATCAGTGGGAAGAGATCCCCGGACCGGTAATAAGAGCCCTCTGCGGCACGGCAGCTATCATAGATGAGCAAGTAGCCTTTTCGGAGTTACGGGTGGCTGACTCGCTAGGGTTTGCACCCACCGCTATACCGGCAGCCTATCGAGACCCGAGTGGAATGCATGTCGCCCCCGATCAGATCATTGCTTGAGAAGATATGGTACGTTATCAAGAACAGGATCCGGTCGCAGGAACTATCCGGGAGGCCCTTCGATAAAAGCGATGGGAACTGCTTCGCCAGGCTTCGAGGGATGTAGCGTCCCCCTAATGCGGGACGCGGACAAATTTGAAATTCAAGATCGATTGTTATACCGAGTAGTGAAGTATCATGACCACCCGGATCGCCGCCAACTAGTGTTGCCAAAACGACTACAATACTTAGTGCTGAAAGCCCTCCATGATGAACACGGACATTTGGATGTGGACAAGACTTTCGGACTAGTAAGAGATAGATTTTTTTGGCCAAAAATGAGAGAATCCGTAGAGCATCACTGTCATAGGTGTGTGCGGTGTATCCAACGCAAGACTCTGCCCACCCGAGCTGCCCCCATGGGTCACCTAAAGAGTACCGGCCCTATGGATTTAGTCTGCATGGACTTCTTGTGCATCGAACCCGACACCCATGGTATAGGGAACGTGTTGGTCATCCCTGATCATTATACCCGCTACGCCCAAGCCTTTCCGACCAAGGATCAAATAGCTATTACGGTGGCTAAAGTCCTGTGGGAAAAATATTTAATGCATTATGGGCTACCTCAACGTCTGCATTCCGAACAGGGCCGGGACTTTGAAAGTAGACTAATAAAAGAATTGCTGAACCTCCTGCACATTAACAAGTCCCGTACTGCTCCATACCATCCAGAAGGGGATGCTTTGCCTGAACATTTCAATCGCACTCTTCTGGACATGTTGGGCACACTAACAGGTGTCGAGAAGACTAAGTGGAGACGCCTTGTGGAAACTCTAGTCCATGCTTACAATTGCACCCGGCACGAATCTACCGGGTTCTCCCCCTACTTTCTTATGTTTGGCCGTGAAGCCCGATTGCCAGTGGATATACAGTTAAGAGTCTCCACCGATGGGGTGCCCAATTCCAACCATTTTCGTTATGTACAAAGATTACAAGATAATTTGCAGAAGGCCTATGGGCAAGCCGAAAGATCCACTGAAAAGTTGAATGCCGGGAACAAAAGGCGCTATGATCACAAAGTAAAACATAGAGACATTAAAACTGGCGATGCTGTACTACTGCGCAACCTGGGAGTACCGGGAAAGTATAAATTGGCTGACCGCTGGCGAGAAGGGGTATACGAAGGGGTTTCTCAAATGCCTGGCCTTCCAGTCTACCGGATAAAAGACTCGCAGGGTCGGATAAAGATGTGGCATCGAAATCATCTGCTCCCCATTCCCCAACTAGATGAAGGAGTGTTAGAGTGGCCTACATCTCCCCTAAGTGGGGAACTGTCATCAGGACCTGATAGTCTGGACGATCCACAGGAAGGAACCTCTCAAAGGGGCCTTCCGGCCGCGGGGGCATCTCCCGAAGGAGCTACGAGCAAAGAGCCCCTTGGCCCCATGACAGAGACACTGACTCCAGTGAGTCCGCCACTAAATCCCCAGAGCCCGTGTTTTGTATCACAAAGAGACTTTAAAGATCTACCCCGCCCCTCAAGGGCTGAGTTGGAGACTCCCAATGAGTCCTGCTACTCCCCCAAGGAGGTAGAGGAAGAGCCAATTCGCAGAAGCCAAAGACCCGGCCAACCTCCCACGAGGTTGGCTTATGATCAGTTCGGGGCACCTCATTACGAGTCTCAGCAGTGGGCTCGCAGCCGGGTGTAATCAGTGATTATCATGTTCAGTGAAATGTACAATTTGATAGAGGAACCCCTGTATTAGTGTTTTTCATTATATAATGGCTGTGTTGGTATCGTTTTCAAAGTGGGAACGTTGGAATCCACAGGGGGGAGGATGTAGCCGTGACCCCTGATTCACCCTGAGGAATGGGAGGTTGCGCTTGCAAAGAGTAGTTGCAAAGCCCGTGAGGGAGGAGAGTACATTTGGCGGGAGAAGAGCAGTCCCTTGACCCAGCAGCCCTACGGGGAGGGTCAGGTGAGAGCATTTAGCCAATGGGAGGAGGAGTTGCCAGGCATATAGGCAGGGATTGTGCGCACGTGGAGTTAGAGCATCGTGGAGAGACGAGGAGACGGAGATACTGCGCTGGGAGGTTGTACCCCCCAGGCGCAGGCAAGGTGCCCCCGGCCCAGTTAGCCCTGAGTCACCGTAGAGACAAGCTGAGCTAGGGACACCCTTAGTAAGGGCTTTGCCCCCCTAACTATTGCCGTATTCGGGACTACCCTGTCGAGGAGAAGCGCCCCATATTGTAGCTTTGGACCCTCAGAGACTCTTTTCGAAAAACCGTAGCAGTTCCGAGCACCGGAGTGCTCGGCAGGTATTTCATCAAGTGCACCAACTTTACCCTTTCAATCACCTAAGACCTAGTGGCTGCGCAGTCACCCATACACATACACACGGCCGTTGGGAACGAGAGAACTGATTAGCGTATTTGGACACGGGGTGGGAACACCCGGGGGCGGGATTGGGGGAAAGTTATTGTTGGCGTCCACCGAGGCGCATAGATGTGGACGTCCTCCGTGGCGTGTTAAATGTTGTGTACCAGCACACCGGAATGTCATGGCATGTAATTTATCGTAAGGTTGACCTATCAGTAAACGAGATTGGTTTTATAACATGGTCGTGTAAGAGAAATTCTTGTATAGATGTCCTGCGAAGACTAACTCCCCCTTTGGCGGGATCTGTCGCAGGTGGAGGCGCTACACCGAACCTATATATATATATATATTGTATGCACCCCGGGCTCTCCGTGGCAGAGGCTCAGGCCCTGTGAGTCAGCAGGTAACACAGCACAGAGTAACAGCTTGCCAAGTGATGGGAAGCAGGGTTACATACATATAAGGATATTTTATACTCCTTATCCCCAACTTGGACCTCTGAAATATCTGGTTTGTTGGTATTCTGGCAGTCAATGCCTCAATTACCAATGCTAAAAATAAGAGGAGACAATGAACACCCTTGCCTCGTACCATTGCTTATGGGGAATGTTTCTGAAATCTATCCACCCATTTTTACACTAGCTACCAGAAGATGACATGATACGTTCACCCATTTTAAAAAGCTTGTGCTTAATCCATAACATTTAAAAATCAATATCATGAAAGTGCATTTGATAGGATCAAATGCTTTTTCAGCATCTAAACGAAACAGTAAAAATGAAGATTTCCTTTGATTTGGAATATTTATGAGATTAATTATCCTCCTCTTATCTGAATCTTGTTTAAAAGTTATGAATCCAATATGACCTTGAAGTATGAGTTTAGGATGCACCTTTCCTAACCAATATGTTAGAACTTTGGAGAATATTTTCTGATCTGTATTAAACAATGATACAGGTCTATAGCTTTTACCATTCACTGGATATTTATCAGACTTTGGGATAACTGAAGTCCCTGCTTGCTTTAGAGTTTCTGTGAGTGTGATACCCTTTATAACATTATACATTTTTAACAGGTATGGGGTTAATATATGCACATTCTTTTTGTAATAAACACTGGAGAACCCATCTGGTCCTGGACAATTTCCTTATTCTAAAGATGTGTTTGTTAATACTATTTATTCCTGATCAATAAGGGTTTTTTTTTGTTTTGCCTTCTCACTTTTAAGCTTAGAAAATATTTTTTTTTAAAGGTAATCTTGATTTTTATTGGTAACTTTTTTGACCAGGCCTTCTGGTTAGGAAAATTGTATAAAGTCGTATAAAACATGGCAAAGAATCTACATATTTCCTTTGGGTTTTGTATCATATTCCCTTTACTATCTCTGATTTTATATACTCTAGATGTAATCGGAATATTTCATCATATGTGGGCTAATAACCTATCTGGTTTATTTCCTTTTTCATAGTACAGTATCTCTATTTTGTCTAGCTTAGTGCCCTAACAATTCTATCTGATAGTAACATATTCAATTTACCTGTCAAGACAACCATCTTATTTTCTCACTCTACATTTGGGAAATGTTAATCTTACTATTCTAGCGATCTAAGTTTGAAGGACAAGTTAAGGATTTCTTTCTCTCATTTCTTTTCGTTGTACTGGAAATTCATATGACAACCCCTCTTATAACAGCTTTATGAGTACCCATAGTGGGTAGTCTGATATATCTGGGATTGAGTTTATCTGAAAATAATCCCTTAACGCCCTTGATAATTCGTTCAGAGTATCTGAGGGTTTCTAACTGTCCTTCATTAAGTCACCATAAGGGATTACATGGACATAATGTATAAGGAAATATTTAAAGAAATTGAGGCAGGGGCATGATCAGAACATACAATTGGACCAATATCTTCATCTGCAATATCAGGAAGTAGTCTCTGGTCTACAAATATATAATCTATTCTAGGATAGCTCTTATTGGGGTTAGAGAAAAAAGTGTATTTCTTGCCCCTAGAATATAACAATCTCCATTAATCAAAGAACCATCAAATAACTGTCTTGACAAAAGAGACAAATGGCTTATTACAGCCTGCATTTAATGATAATGGAAGATTAGATTTATTTCTCTTTAGATTCATTACTGAGTTAGTCACCTGCTATTATCAGTTTTCACTCAATAAAGCTATGAGCTACTGTAGTAATACATGATAAAAAAAAATGTCTAATATTAGGGGCATAGATATTCATTTAAGTACATAAATATAAATCTGCCTTATTAATCTTGCAAAGTATCTGTTAATTGAAAGGATATTCTTCTATGTATTAAGAGCAGAGCCATTCTACAGTAGGAGCTGAGCATGCACCATCCCCTACCAGGAAGCTACTGGATGTTATTGGATGCAACTGGAAGTGATGCGAGACATGGGACGTGACACACGAGACACTAGGACGAGCGGAAGTGTCGATCGATCACAGTAGAGGCAGAAGGACCACGGCACATTTACAATCATGTGCCAAATGCTCCTTTTTATTGTTATGTACATTTAAAGAATGCACTAAATGGTGAGTACATTTCTTACTGTTATTTTATATAGTATTTTTTACATTGGTCTGCACCATGATCTCCTCTACCCCTTCATCCTGATGTAATCCACACATGGAACCACTCCAAAAAGGAAAGAACACTAGCCACAGTTTTGGGGATATGCCTTTTTTAATAAGTACACTGTGAGTAGGAAAATCACATGAGCCAAGATTTCCTCTATATTATTCATCTGTTACTGTTTTTCTATTTTGGGTGATCTTTCTTTCTCCCCTGGATGTTGGAGAATACCTGCTTTTGGAAACAAGTTCCCACCAGAGGTTCTGAGCATTCATTTGCTCACCTGAGCACTAATATTTTTCACACACATCACATTTTATGTTTTGATTGATTGATAGTGTCTATAATAACATATTTTTTTATTACAGTTTCACTTGTACATGCACATAATATTGTGGCAGCACTGTTCTAAACCACTTTCTGGGTATCTGTATTAAGATACCAACACCTATTTTTTTAATTTGTTTATCTGAACCAAAGTACAGTAGGTTTTATTAAAATAGTATTTCTGTAAGATTGGGGTATCAATTTCTCTAGAAGTCGGTTTCCTGTATAAACACAATATCTCCTTTAGATCTTTGAAATTCTGTTACAGCTAGTTTTTTTTTTTTGGCAGAGTTTAAATCGTTAGTATTAAGAGATTAATTTAAGTTCCATTTCTATGGCAGTAAATATGTTGACATCAGTGTGTGGGAATCTTCATGTGCGACAGAAACCAGTGTGTAAAAATGTCCGTATGTGATAGAAACCAGTCTAATAAACTCTTCATTTGTGTTAGAGACCAATGTGTAAGAACCTTCTTATGTGATAAGAACCAATGTGTTAAAATCTTCATATATAACATTACATAGCTGTGACTTCTACTTTTTAGTTTCCCTGTTAGTTTGTTTCCTAAATCTGTCATTTAGATATTTTTTTTTTAGTTTGGAAAATGGTAAACCAAATCTAAAATATAAATAAAAAAGGTAAAAAAAAAAACAAGATTTAACATAATAAGCATAAAATAGTTCATATTGAGATATTTCCAAACCATTTAACCAAAATATAATCGCAACTCAGTCGGATCCTGGGAAAACACAACTCCAACTCGTATCAAAAATTGTTATACCATCTAACTGTGAGAACAAAAACATTCAAGTAATATATAAACACTTCTTTCTAACTCTGATATCTTAGAACCTAATATATTTTTTCAAGAAAGGACATATGGAAAGTTCCAACTTTAGACATATGGAAAGTTCCAACTTTAGGGGACCATCCGTCCCAGTTTAGCCTGGACAGTCCTGTTTTTTGGCCACTTCATAAAACTAAATAAAACTCCTAACAGGTTTTGCTTACCCAAAAGCACCCATCCCATCTTTTCAACATCTTTCTTAAACCCAGATGCAGAAAACACGTACTGTAAGTCACTTAATGCAATGTAAACCTTACAATGTTATATCAAGACTAAGAGGTAGAGTGGATCTACTGTGCCCCGTTAAGGACATATCAAGATGTTAACTTCAGTAAACATCTCGTTAAGTGTTAACGGGAATCTGCAAAGCTCACTAAAGATTAGTTAATTGCTGTCTTACAGCTAAGGTGGCTAGTTGTTAAGTTTAACAGCCATAGTGCTAATCATATGCCAATGAGGTGTGGACCACCCTAACGCATATGCACAGGCAATTAAAGTTAACGCAGGCCTTAACACTATGTTATTTTAGATCATGGCAATACGCCGGGTAGCAGACATTTTTTGGGGCCTCAGTGGCCATGAAGGCATGCATTATGCAGGCATTTGTGGCCAAATCTGTGATGTCATAATTAAAGGCGGTAACCACATTTTCCAGCATCCAATCTGTTTGCTTTACCATGTGATTTTTGTACTAGTATTTTTCAACAGTTCTTGTAACCCTAAATAAGTTCAGGGATCTCACAAAAGACCCGACGTTGCAGCAGAGGTGGCTGAAGAAGGATGGCATCTCCAGCAACAGATGAAGAAAGAAGAAAATAAGATTTTCAAAGAATACTTACAATTGTAAAGCCATGGAGGATCGAGTCTGTCAGTTAAAATGAGGACCCCTCATCGCCTGGTCATAGATGTCGGCTGATTACAAATAGGCCACAGGGTCTGGATTGCTTTGGCTTTTGCTTTTTCATGTTTTTTTTTTTGCCAGATAAAAGATTTGCAAAAGTATAAGCTATTAATTTGTCTGAAACATCAAGTGCACGTAGGACTGGGAAAAGCTGTCAAACTTACCAAGTGTAAAAATCACGGAAAAAGCAATACAGTCCACAGCACTAGTAAAAAGAATTAAAAAAACATTTATTATGCAGGAGACATCAGGAGACATGAAAAAAAAGTTTTCAGGTCACACTGACTGTTTCTCAAGCTCTTGGCATCTTCCTTAACATATGGCTAACAGAAGGCAGTGTTACTGACAGTTAGCACCAGGGGTGTTTTATCCGCTACAGCCATATGCAAATGAGGGTCTTAATGGCCGTTGCTTCTAAATCAGACCGCCTGCATTGATAATCCCGACACTGGGGGAGTCACGGTCACGCAGCTTGCCCCAGTGCCGAAAACAGTAAGTCTTGGTACATCTGTAGAGGGTGATACTGTATTTACTGTATACACCAAACTTGACTTTACCCATCATTAGTGTAATAAAGCAGTGGTAAATCAACTGCTGGTAGTAACTAGCAGAGATTTGTTGCTGGTGCTATCTGTATGCCATGCATTTTATGCAGCACCGGTGAAACGTGTCAGTGTTAAGCCAACTGGAAAATAAATATTGTCTGCTTCTGTCCGCAATAAAAATGATGCTATTATAGTATCTGCACTGTATGCCAAACTTGTCTTAACTAGTGTAGAATAATGGTGTTAAACCTACTCAAAATGATTGCTTAATATACTAGTAGAGAATAGATAGTTATATCTGTATGCCAAACCCTTTGTCTAACACTTGTATAATGTGACAGTGCTAAAAAATATTGAATGTATTGCCTGATATTAGAGAGTAGATGGTGCCATCTGTATACCAAAAACACTATACAGTACCTACCACTGGTATAATATAATGGTATTAAACCTACTGGAACTTATTGACAAGTACTGTATATTAGTACAGCGAATATGATAATATCTATACTGTACATTCAAATACTGTTGAAATCATTGATATAATGTAACAGTGTAAAAAAATAAAAAACAAAAAAAATAAATATATATATATATATATATATATATATATATATATATACAGTATATATATATTGTGACAGAGTCACTGACTCAGTAGGCTGGAATAGTGAATGGAGAGATGCTGCAGCCAGATCACTGAGTGTTAATCTCCTCAGACAGAAGGAAGCACACCTGCAGCCTAATTAAGCAGGAGGCCTGAGAGACTGCAGGTTGAAAAGCAGGAAGTGACACACACGCAGGGAGCTTGTTTTTCCACAGGAAGGTGGAGAGAACTCTCCCGGCTTGGAAGCCGTAGCAGCTGCTGCTGCTCTGGTCCCCAGTCCTGCGAGGAGCTTTGCTGCTGGGACCAGCTGGGACCCCAACCCAGGATAAATATAAACATTGCTGCGAGGCTGGACACAGCCTTCTCCCCAGAACCGTGTTCCTGTTTGCTGTTTGGAGCTGAAACAGATAAGACTTTATTCTTATTATGCTTATTGGTTATCGTTTGTGTAGCATGTTTTGGGCATGACCAGATTAGCTGGCTGTCCTGTTAGTAAGGGCTGAAGAAGTGAGTTAGTGTCCCTAACGGGACTAGGCTTTAATTTGCAAGAAAGTAGTTTCTTAAAGGGACAGTGCACCCGTACTTATTTTGGTTGTGGCTAATAAACCACTAGTGTTTAAAGTTTCCCATCGTTGTCAAGCGTCTTACTGACCCCGCCGCGAGGCCGTCCTGCCACAATATATATATATATATATATATAAGCAATACGATACCGTTTGGAAACGAAATCAGCAGGCAGCACTCCAGAATTGAACAAACAAGTGTATTGAAAAAATAAACACAAAACCAACGTTTCGGTCCACGAATGGGACCTTTGTCAAGGTGGTGCTTGACAAAGGTCCCATTCGTGAACCGAAACGTTGGTTTTGTGTTTATTTTTTCAATACACTTGTTTGTTCAATTCTGGAGTGCTGCCTGCTGATTTAGTTTCCAAACGGTATCTTATTGCTTATTCTTCATTATAGGATCTGCACCCACACCAGTGACTATTATTACGGAGTGCTTTTTGTTCTTTTTCTATGATATATATATGTATATATAAATGAAAAAAAAAAATATATATATATGTAGCCCATCTACAACATCCATTCAGGAGGGAGATTCTAGCTGCTACCTGGTGCATGATGGTGCAGTGCATACCTGTTAGGTGAAACAGAAGACCTGAGAACTCCGTGATGGTATAGGGAGGCATCAGGACAGGCTCTCAGTGATGGTTCTTCAGTCAGCGCAGCGCCTCACCCGACCTCGCTGAGGAGTTCAATATATATACCATCGATATACTGTACCAAAAACCAAGAAATTGAACATAACAGAACATATGTAACAACACAGTACATACAGTATTTAACAGTATGTCATAACTGGTACCTCCTTTCCCAGAGAACCCTTGGCCCTACTCAGCTAAACTACTGAAACGGATTAATAATAATGCTCAGGGTCAGGCTTCTTTACTAACTGACCTTCACTATCTGCTACTGTTATGGAATGACAGTGCCTCCTACCTGACTTAGATACATGCTCCACCTGGTCTAAGTGGATATTGTGACCCACAACCCATACCTTTACCAAATATATTTGCGGGGCCCTTCCAGGAGACCCAGAGCTATGAATAGCCTTTCCGATGCAGCCACGTACGCGGCAGGGCGTGTACGGGCCTCACGCACCTCCTTGCATCGCTGCAGGAATTGGCTAGTGGCATCATGGGCTTGGGCCAAGTGCAGATCGATATCCAGGATCACCACCCCAGTGCAGACATCAGGTTCTGGAGCGTGTAGGATGACCTCCAACTCGGGAGCGAGGGAGGCCCCGACCGGTACCTTGGAGATGGTCGCACCCTCGTCGTTCGTTGAAACGGAAGCAGAATCAAGCGTGGCAGGTACCTCCCTTGTAGAGTGGGTCGGTGAGGATGGCACATGGATACCTGGCAGTAGTCATTCAGGCCTCCTCCACTTGCTTCCTGCAGGATGCTGAACGGCTCCTACGTTGCTCTAGAGGAAGTAGCTGATGACGCAGGTCCCTGCAGGGCCGCAGGTAAGTCCTCAGGAACCTCTATCTATTTGGCAGGGCCGGAAAAGGAACTTCCTTCCCGCCCTATTCCTCGTAGAGAGTCCACCCCAGAGTTCAGGCTCAGCACACCATTCTCTGCACAGGAACCGATGACCGTCATTAGTTGCTCTGGGTTAAATAGTTTGTACGCCATACTCATATAGTGTTTTTGAGCATCACCAGAGGATCCTTGGGCAAACATGGATAATTTTTGGACAAGAGCATATAGGTTCTTCAGCTCCTCTGGGTCCAGAGAATTCACGAGAAGCTTAGGCCCTTTTTGTTTGGGCTGTAGGTAGGATACTTGACACTGGTCACACTTTGAGAGTAACCTCAATTCGCTTCCTGGGCACTTGCACAGGGGACAGACCCCTAACAGGGGATCTACCTCTCACCCGGTAGTACTAGGACCCTGCCAGTCAGCTCATAGATAGTTCCTGGCTGGGTGACCATAATGCAACGTAGGAATGTTGAGCAGTTCCGCAGTGTCTATACTGCACCAATGCTCCATGTGCGTCTGAGGTCCCCGCTCTGCTCATCTGGTGAGATCCAGCGCTAGCTATGCCCTATCTCCTCCCCCCTGGTAGATCCAGACATCCCATGGAGGGAGAAAGAGGTGTGCCCTTGGCGTTTCACACCAATCCCAGATACTTGCAGCTAGAAGAGTTTGCAAACTTTTGCACACTGACAAACGGTTCTCCCTTTTCAGTGGGAACTGCTTTAGTATGGTTGCAGCTCCTCAAACGGAGGTCGTGGCTGCCTGCAGATCAAGCGCCCCTCCTCAGATACCTGTCCAGAAACACAGAACAAAATTGCACAGTGCAGGCCGTAGTTCCCTGAGGTGAGGCCCCGGGGCAACTACCCCTTCACCACTTCATACTAATAAGACTGCATGGTCGTAGCTCCAGAGTCCAGCCCTTTCAGGTCCCATGAATCTTCTGGCCCCACTTCTTAGTAATAAAGTTTACACATGGCAGCCCCCTGGGGGAACTGTTGAAGTAAAGCCGCAGCTCCTCATACGGAGGTCCTGGCTGCCTGAAGGTCAAGCGCCCCTCCTTCAATGCCTGCCCACTTATACTGAACTTATTTCTTGGTATTTCCCTTTGGTGCAACCTCTGGGCAAATGTCCCTGCACCTCTTCTTTGTACATAGTGTCTCTACACACACTACACGTGCATGTAACTTGGAGAGGAGAAGTCCATGTCATAGCTCCATTTTGGTGGAGAGCCCGGTCCTCCAGATCCCATAGTGTCCACTATGGACACTACACCCATGGGCCCTCTGGTGTAACCTACTAGGAGAGAACCTCCTTTTTCCTGCTGCAAAAGCCTGTCCTGATGTGATCTCAGGAGCGCCTCCAAATGTAGCCCATCTACTCCCTTCTGGAGGGAGATGCTAGCTGCTACCTGGTGCATGATGGTGCAGTACATACCTGTTAGGTGAAACAGAAGGCCTGAGAACTCCATAATGGTATAGGGAGGCATCAGGACAGGCTCTCAGTGATGGTTCTTCTCTCAGCACAGCGCCTCCAGCCAATAAGGATCCTGCTAAAGCCAGGATGGACCGCACTGGCAACTCAAGTAGAGTTCAATTCAAGTAGCCACAACAGATGTATTCAACTGGATCTTTACTTATAGTATCATACAGATATGACCGGCTCATTCCCTGAAGTAGTACCCCCAAGGCTTGAGGCCTGCAGGTCCCTTCTCAGCTCTTTTATCCACTGATGGGATAAAGGGTAAGTGCTTCCACTCCACAGGGGAAGGGAAGAGAGAGCTCCTGACTTCTGGAGAGTGTCCGTTTTTTGTACCCCAGGGGAGGGTCTTGTAACCCTGCCCCATAACAGGGCAGGTCTGATACTGACAGGCATGTGACCCAGTCAGTTTCCTCCCCAGGGATGACACTCTCTTGTTATTGTTGCAGCCTGGATACAGCAATAGTGTATCCAGAAAAAAAGGGGGGTGGTGTATATAGCGCTAAAAACAGAACAATTGTGATAATGGATGATGTAACAAAGCGTGAATAATATATTAAACAATAGGCAAGGCTGCCAGGACCAACTAACCCAAACACAGTTAGTGAAACACAAAGAAAACAAATACAGACCGGCGCCTTAGAGTCCAAATGGATGATGTATAGAAAGTCCAAAGGATGGTTTGAGATGTCCAATAAATGGTGATCTTAGTCCAGTGGACAGCAGATTCCTCAGCAGCAAAATTGCTATGCCATGCAGGGAAGACAAGAGAACAAGATCATAGTGTAACAAAGTATGGTTAAAACATAAAACATATAGACATGGACAAACAAGCACAAACAACACTAAACAAGTAGGCTGACTAATATAATGAAGATTTAATAAACACAGTAAAATCCAGCAAGCTGGTGACGAGCAAGAATAGGATCCGGTGTTTTAAAACTGGAATCCTACTTACAGCAGGTCCACAGGATATGCGCAAAGGAATGGTGTAATGGCGGTCCGGCGACAGATGTTAGTTGGACGCGTGCCGCGTGTAGAGTCCTGCAGGTACCTCCTCGAATTGATGCCAAAGATGGCGACACTGCCTTCTCCTTCACAGGACGACTTCCGTTTTGCGCCCGGAACTGCGTCACAGCGGGCGGGACAACACACCGATTCACACTCCAAATGCCTTTAAAATATTTAAAATATTTTAACTGTTGGGTATTTAAATTAAATTTATAATCTAATTTGATTAATAACAGCTGCTGCAAATATAAAAGCCACTGGCGTGCAAAGTGTGTTGCATCAATATGGAATAAGATTATCATTAATCTAATTGTATGTATATATACTATAGGCTGTAAATCAAGATGTAATAGGTACAATTAGTAATAATTGTTCAAATGGTATGTGTTTGTATGTGTATAAGTTTGCTGTATTTGTGCATATGTTGGTTCTGTTTGTATGTCTAGGCTGCCTTTTAAGACAGGACATGATTGACAGGGAGTGCAACCAATCATGGTTAGCACCAATTCAATTTGAGTGACATTATTTCTAACCAATTGCGAGTGCCCTGTCTGTATATAAAGTGGTCATGAACTCTGCTCATACCCCTGAAGAAGTGCGCATGCGCACGAAACGCGTTGGGCCTTTGAGAGCTATTCACCAGCTGTACTGGTAGAGGAGCCGATACTTTCAGCAGTTCCTGGAGTTGCGGTGCATAGGAGTTGGCATTTGGAGTGTGAATCGGTGTGTTGTCCCGCCCGCTGTGACGCAGTTCCGGGCGCAAAACGGAAGTCGTCCTGTGAAGGAGAAGGCAGTGTCGCCATCTTTGGCATCAATTCGAGGAGGTACCTGCAGGACTACACGCGGCACGCGTCCAACTAACATCTGTCGCCGGACCGCCATTACACCATCCTTTGCGCATATCCTGTGGACCTGTGTAAGTAGGATTCCAGTTTTAAAACACCGGATCCTATTCTGCTCGTCACCAGCTTGCTGGATTTTACTGTGTTTATTAAATCTTCATTATATTAGTCAGCCTACTTGTTTAGTGTTGTTTGTGCTTGTTTGTCCATGCTATATGTTTTATGTTTTACCATACTTTGTTACACTATGATCTTGTTCTCTTGTCTTCCCTGCATGGCATAGCAATTTTGCTGTGAGGAATCTGCTGTCCACTGGACTAAGATCACCATTTATTGGACATCTCAACCATCTTTGGACTTTCTATACATCATCCATTTGGACTCTAAGGCGCCGGTCTGTATTTGTTTTCAATAGTGTATCCAGGCTGCAACAACACGCTAGGCCTCCATTAGAGAGCTTATCCCCCACATTGACTTATAATGTTAGGGCCAAAGAAAGGATGATAGCCAGGGACTAGACTACATATAAATATAATATTATATATGATAGATATGATATACGATTATATAAGATATATATATATATATATAATGGAATATTAGAATAGATGGGGACAAAAGACTTAAAGACTTTACTGAATACTGCACTACAACTAGAATTGCACTAGTCTAGTATATTTCTAATATTTCTAGAAGAGTATATATCTTAGGAGTTAAATAAACGAAGTATTAAATGTAATATTTAAATGTTTAAATATTTAAATGTTATTATTTATAAAATATTTTACCAGGAAGTAATACATTGAGAGTTACCTCTCGTTTTCAAGTATGTCCTGGGCACAGAGTTAAGACAAATAATACATGTTTACGAATACATATTTATTATATTATATATATATATATATTTGTTATATTTATTATCTAGTAATATATATTTATTATATATTACAGTATATAATATTAAATTGTGGATAAGTCAGACATTACAGACTGACTATAATTGCTGTCTCTCTGTGTCTCTCTGTCTCTCTGTCTCTCTCTCTCTCTCTCTCTCTCTCCCTCTTCTGATCTTTGTCTGCCATTTCACTCTGCTTGCTTTCTGACTGTCTCTCTATTCTTGTTGAATCTTGTCTTTCACTATGTTTGCTCTTGCATTCTGTCTCTCTTTGTTTCAGTATCACTCTTCCCTGTGCTTTCTGTCTATCTCTGTTTCTTGCTGCCTCCATCCTAAGCTTACTCTGTCTCTCTTGCTATTATTTTCCTCTTTTTTTGGAACACAAAATACAACTCAAGTGCAAAAATAGCAGCATCAATGAAAGAGCATACTGTATATATCGAGAATAGATATGATTAAAGAATATCTCCTTTTTCAGAATGGCTACGTCGTTTCTGTTACATGGTCCAGGACAAAACTGAAGAATACAGTCAATCCCCTAAGGGTATGGATTTTAGGCCCTCAACTGGGCCCATTTTTTAGGTAATGCCATGTCATGGGCCCTGATTTAACAGATCTTTGTGGATTTAGGCCTTATTTTTCTTGGTTCTAAATCTGTCAGATATCAGTTGGGAAAGAGACATGCATCCTCAGTTAAGACTAATCATTTTATTTCAAGTTTTATAGTAATCAATGACTATTTTACGAAGCTGAGTACTAGTTAGATAATACTACAGTTTGATCACGCCTGCTGATTTCTTTCAAAGATGTGAAATCATGATAGCAATTGTTCTGTTAATCACTTATTCTTCACAGACAACTAAAATACACAGCACTACAAATGTAGTACATACTAAGTAGCAATTTGCTGTGTCTGAACATACTGTAGCTGTGATTTTGCAATATAGCAATTCCAACTCAGTACCCCAAATGTACTGTTAAAAAGTTCTGTTGAATAGACTTCTTTGTTTCATGTAATTGTTGATGATCAGCTTTAACTGCATCTGCCATTTTCAAAGGTTAATGGATGACATAGATTTGGCATCTATCCCAGTACAGGGAAAAAAAAGATGTATGGATTCAAACTACTTTGCATTCTGATCAGAAACACACAGTCACAACATTATAACCAAAAGCTGCCAGTCAAAAGGATTTGTGGCTTACAAAACTAAGTTCTGTATATCAAAAAATATTACTTGTAAACATGAAAATAAGCAAAAATGGACAAACAATTATTGTTATTACAAATTTATACATGTTTTTGTTTAACGTTTTCCCTATAATTTTATTTAACTGCAGAAGAAATTATTTACAAAATCATACTTTAAAGGCAACATATACTGTTATAGATTTTTTTTTAT
>WSYH01007370.1:0-33391 GCA_036426205.1 Ascaphus truei | reverse complement strand
GGTGAGCCTCTGGTCACTTCATCAGGGTACATGTATCACTGTAATTATTGTGCCCCCCATAAATGTTGCCCTAGTGAATTCAACACATTTTTGCTCTACCAGCATGTACTCATTTCCCTATTTTCCATACAGTACCAGGTTTTTGCAATATTTAACGTAAGATAACTGGACATTAAGAATGGAGCCTTACATATAGTTGTGTGAGTGAAAGTAAGTATAAGAATACAGTATGTTGTATTTGGCAAAACCTTTTAAAATATTTATAAATTAAAAAGCTTTACAGATGGGATTTTATTGCAATGCCTCTACACTATGGGTAATATAAAAATAAAAAAAAGATAGAAAAAGTAAAAGTTAAATATAAACAAGTAGTGATTTATATTAATAATAAGGAAACAGATTGTTCTGAGTGTTGCAGTGAAAAAGAAAGTCAAATATAATCATTACGCAACTAAAGAAATTGCAAATAGATGTATTGCTTGTAAACACAGTGATTAAAAGTATCAACTTTCTTTCTAATTGTCACATGCAAGTTCCTATACATTTCATCACACACCAGTTGTAATAGTTCTTTGTTATCTATGTCGCTGGAGTGTTCCGGGGGGAGGCGGTGCCGGGAGAAGGGAGGTTAAAGTAGTGAAGTAAGGAGTATTAAGATTAAAAAAGTAATTAGTATTAAAAGACGTTGTTACTGTTATTGAGGCACATTTACAATATTATAAACAGGTTTTTAAAATCATAACCGTTATCGAGCCACTTCCTTCAGGCGCAATGGAACAAATCCAAAGGGGTGTCATTTGTAAGGCCATTTGAGCCACCCAAACAATCTGGCAAGTCGGAATACTGTTAACCTAAGAGAGTCACTTTTGGGATTTATGAGCTCTGTACATTATCAAATTAGGCGACTAAACGAGGAGAGTTCTATTTGATGTCTTTTTTGGTAGATGAACTGCAGTTGGTTTTCACTTACATTGATGACTTGTACTAGTTTTATATTGTAGCGCTATAGTAAGCTTTTGCACTGGTGCTGTTCTCTGTATCTCTTAGTATTGATGCATATTATGGGATTTATAGTAGTGGCATTATGACATACGCGATCTCCTTATATGGTGAAACGAACATTTGTTATTTAGATATAAGTCTAGCATGTAATTGAAGATTGATCCACGGGACAGTTTTTTCACTCAATATTGCAATGTTGTTTTATACTTCTATCATTCAGATTTACAGCTTTTTAACATGGGATCTGTTGATTCTGAAATTATCACGTGTTAAAATAATCACTCTAGGCTATATCAAATACTAACAACACAAAACAACAACTACTACATGGTCTAATACCAAAGCTTATATGAATATCCAAAAGTTACAAATAAAAGCATAAGACATATGCCATACAGATATTTCTAATAAACTCCAATAGAATTTTAAAAAATATATATAGTTCTGATAATTGTGGCATGTCTTGTGTCATTATTAGATTAAATAGATGTATTATTGATGTATATATTTTTATTCTTTATGGAATTTGTTTATATGAGTATTTATATTATTATTATTATTATTATTATTATTTTGAAAAATTATTATTTTTTGGTTCCTTTTCTGTAGTGTTTTGTGTATTAGTTAGTATATTGTTGTTATTGTTACAAGTAGAAGTGATATGGAAGCATATGACACTTTATATCGCTTAGAAGCATAAATGGCCACCGAAGTGCAGATTCAGATTTAATAGGTGAATGAATTAATAAACTGGTAACATTTAAAGATGGACACTAATAAGAGAACTATATACCCCTTACGAAGAAAGAATGACTTCGAAACGCGTAGGGTTATCCTACTTCTCATCTTGTGTTGGGAGCGCATGATTTTGCAGTCAGCTGGCAAGCTTTCAATCAGTTTCAGACCTAAAACCGGATCTTTTCGCTGCTCTTCTGTGAGATTTGAGACCATAGCACGTGAGCAGCATATTGTGAAGCAAGAGGATAACGAGGTTACTTTGGCTTGTGCAGAAATCGGGGCAAGGACTCCTCTTCCTAATGTTACTTTTTATGTCTAAAGCAACTTATTCCCATGATCTGTTATTTATATTATCTGGATTTTATTTGATTATACATTATTACTTTGTGAAGCGCTATGTACATAATGGCGCTATATAAATAAAGAAATACAATCAACAATACAAACCCCGCTCCAGCACCGAGAGGGGAGACGTAGATCTAGGTAGCCATTGAGGGTAACGCCAAGCCTGGGATCGGATCATCGATAGAGCCACATCATCTCAGTGGAGCCACAAACGAAAGGGATGCTCTCAAAACACATCACGGCCTACTACCACTTTCCTCTATGTAAGTGGGAATTCATCCATAATGTAGAGAGGATTATTAGGACTCTACAAATACAGTTACATTGATTCAAATGATGATGTAAGAAATCCAATTTAGCAATAATTATATTGTAATGAATGAATCTGGTTATCAAAGGCGATGCGAATTATAAAGTTACAGTATAATAGTTGAACTTTCCTTCATATATAGTATTATATTATTCTGATGTATGTTCAGTTATAGGTGCTATTTGTGGTTGCAGTGTCCTAAAGGTACAGAATAGGCGAAGAAACTGTTAGATTTTGACACTGAGTGATTATTGACAACGTGTGCATTAGCGAGAGTAAGCCTTAGACGAAGCTCTATACGAATCTTCCAGTTCCAATACTTGTATTTGGTTTCTATGTATAGAGAAGTGTTGCTGTGTCTTATGAGGTTCATAGTTGGAAATGCAGGACTAATTGGGCCATATAGAAATATATATTAAGAGAGCAGATTATATTTTATACTAATGTGTTTTTTTTTATATTCAGCTAAATAATCACTGTTCTTCCTCGTGAGCTTCCACTAGTTATTTATATTTCTGGTTGTTGTTTGTTTGTTTTGTCATAGGTTGCTAATATCTTCTCATTAACATTAGGTTGTCTGTGCTAGCAGTATATTGCATTATGTATGCTTTTTCTTTGGTTTTATGACATTTTTGGTTGAACTAATATCATCAAACAAAAGGGTTATGTCAAGCACACTGTAAGAAATAATAAAGCAGCAATTACTTGAAGTAGAGGGTTACCGGTGCTCGTGTTCAGGGAACTAACCGTCTGGGTGTAATTTAAGAGATATGGAACAAATGGGAGGATCAGGGCACTACGGATTTTCAAGAAAATAAATTTATTCTAGGCACACAACGACCGTTCGAGCTGTACAAAGGCCAGTCATTGAGAAAGAGCTTGTACAGCTTGAAAAGTTGTGTGTTGCTAGAATAAATGTTTTTCTGGAAAATCCGTTAGGCCGTGGTCCTACCATTTGTTACACGAACTAATATCTCAAACACCATCGGATCACAAGGACCCTGTACCATACATCAATTAGGTTGATATTTATGATTATTTTTGGTAGCATTTTTGGTGGATTTATTTTAATTCAAGTACACGTAGGCCGCCAAAGTATTTGTGTTTTCTATGGAATTATAGAGATGTACGAGGTCTTGATTAGTATGTAATTAATTAAAGCCATTTTACATGGTCCGTGAGGTGGCCAACTCTCTCTGCAGTACCTCTGACGAAATCTATACATTCTACTAACTTAAGTCATTAATGTTAAATAAAATGCCTTGGACAGATGTATTGTTTAAACTATGTCCAGTTGGTAATATTGTTCATAATAAAATATGTGTCAATGTGATGATCATTTTTCACATATCAGAGAACACACAGGAAATCTAATTGTTATTACTCCACAAACACATGTCATGTTATTAAAGAATATTGTCACTCAGCTCTACTATACTGTACCAAAGCCAACATTAGGAAAAGTAAAATCAAATCTTCAAACAATTTTTGGAGAGTTACTCTTGGATAGTCTTCTTGTTTGATAAAAGTGGCGAAACAATATTACAAACAGTTTCAAACGATTAGCAGCCCAATGCTGCTGCTTTAACCAACGACTCAACCACTCAAAATGGTGGATAAATCTTGTGACACCCTCTGTGATTTCTGGAACGCTCTTATGACATCTGTGTCTGCCTCTTCTCTCAAGAAGCCAGCATATGCTTGAGCCAAGTAATTAACGTAAACAGTTGTCCCACTTCCCTTGCTTTATACGGAGTATCTGTGTTTAATGATTGTGGCCAGATGTACCAGATTTCAGACATCACCTGTTCTTATACATGTTTGTATTGCAGATTAAAAAAATATAATTGTGTTAATACAGCTTGTATTTTTCACACGTGTATAATAAGTGTTAAACATCTTCATTTCTTAAACAGATGTGTGATATCCCTGATATTATTTAATAATAGGATTTAAATGGTAAATGTGCATCATTGAGAACAGGTAGTAAACAAGTGTATCAATATGTTATATAAGTTACAAGTAGTTGTATGTTATTCATTATACTAAAAATGTTGGGCTATATTTATTTAGTGGGACTTAAACTTATAATTGACCTATAGGCCATTCATGTGAGATGATGGATAAGCCAACAATTGATTCACATGCACATACTGGAATTGAATGTGTGATCATTCTTTGTAAATAAATTGCAATGTGTTTGGTAATGTTGAGTAATGCTTTGAGTACGAGGTGTACACTTGCCTTTGAATAAAGATGTTCACCTTCCAAGTTCTGTTATGTAGAAGCATAATAATTTCTCATGGCATTCAGATCATGGTACGTTATACGGTACCACATTCTCGGTACGCCTGTACTCTCCCCCCCCCGCGCCTGCAACCCTGCCTCTATCTAGCCCCCCTATGATAACATTGCCCCCCCTCCCGCATTCCCTTCTCCCCTGTCCTGTACTCTTAACTTCTCTTCCTTTTTTTACCTTGCCCTCCTAACTGAAGAACTGAGTGGGTTTTTTTGTCCAAACAATCACCACATAAGGCTACCCGATGGGTTTAATAATCTCCAATACTTTTTGTCAACTGCAAAATGGACGTATTTATTTGCACATGGATTTCTATAGTCAGGTCTTTCATCTGAGAAACATAACCAGGAAAAAAGGAAATAAGAAACGGTGAGTCCTCCTAGAGGGATTCCACCTATTCGATCAATACCTTGATGTCATTATGTCTGTAAGACTACAAGTGATTTTACCTGGGACTCTTCAAGAAACAAAAGAATGTGCCACCATGTAATGGTGCAGAATGCTGTGTCCGTCGCAGTTCTTAACTAACTGATCTTCTTGCCACCGACACCTGTTTCCCTGTCTATTCTTTGAATAGTTGCTGTAGAGTCTTTTGAAACTCATTTGAGATTGGTTTATGAATTCCAAAGCCTCTACCATAATCCTGCCCACCGTGTCTGGAAAGAGGCCTTGGGTCCTGCACTGCCATATCGTTACTTTATCTCCCAGGGCAGGACCATTGTCAGAATCTCCTTGACTTCCTTTGGGAGCGAGCTCGCACCATGCTGCTCCTAGTCTTTTGAACTCTCTACAATGTAGAGTCTCACATTATACGTCTGAGACACCCTCTCTGGAAATATTTAAATAGGGTCACCAAAATTTACCTGTTTCACCAAAGCATTTGATTAATGAACATCAACCTTTCTGGCATTTTATACTATTGTATATTTCCATTCGATTTTTGTTACATCTCCTTTATATGTTTCTTTTCATTGTATTTGCATCATCTGTTTTTGTTCGCCCTTTCAGTCCTATATATATATACAGTGTGTATATATATATATATATATATATATATATATATATATATATATATATATAAAAACACAGAGAAAAGAAACCTCTTAAAGAGCACTCAGACAAATGTTAGCAAAAAATAGAAAGGGTAATTTTATTAATCAAAAAAAACAGACATACAAACAACTAACTGAAGAACCTGCCTGACCAGAAATGAAAAGAAAATATAGAATGAAAAATAAATAATTAAATTATATGCAGTTAAATAGACCCAAAAATGTATAATAAAATATCCTAAAGTTGTAGCATCATTGCGGGAACAAAATTCCCACAATGAAGCAAACCAGACCGGCCGGTCACATGAAAAAAACTAGGATACAAAATATCATAGGTCTACACAAAAAAAAAAAAAAAAAAAAAACCCATACAAACATACAAAAAAACCATCATATGTGCTGTGCCATGGCAGTATATAGGTTAACAACAATATGTCAGCCTATTGCCACTAATAAGATTATATAACAGAGGAGACATATACATGAATTATTTCAGTGACCCAAATACATAAATCAGAGTAAATGGGAAAAAAAGAAGTGGAGAAGGCTTAGCTGCCGAAACGCGTTAGTGGGCCATTTTAATTTTTGCTGCTGCTGACCCTGCCTGTCTATGTCTATTTTTGGACCATTCTAATGTCCTTTACCTATGGATGTTATTTTGTGGACTGTGCTGACCCATGATTGCAGTGCCATCATACTAAGGAGCTGAGTATTATTGTGTATCCCTTTTTCTTTTTTTCCCATTTGCTCTGATTTATGTATTTGGGTCACTGAAATAATTCATGCATATGTCTCCTCTGTTATATAATCTTATTAGTGGCAATACGCTGACATATTGTTGTTAACCTATATACTGCCATGGCACAGCACATATGATGGGTTTTTTGTATGTTTGTATGGGTTTTTTTTATTTATTTTTTGTGTAGACCTATGATATTTTGTATCCTAGTTTTTTTCATGTGACCGGCCGGTCTGGTTTGCTTCATTGTGGGAATTTTGTTCCCGCAATGATGCTACAACTTTAGGATATTTTATTATACATTTTTGGGTCTATTTAACTGCATATAATTTAATTATTTATTTTTCATTCTATATTTTCTTTTCATTTCTGGTCAGGCAGGTTCTTCAGTTAGTTGTTTGTATGTCTGTTTTTTTTGATTAATAAAATTACCCTTTCTATTTTTTGCTAACATTTGTCTGAGTGCTCTTTAAGAGGTTTCTTTTCTCTGTGTTTTTATATTCATTATTTTCCTCTAGCACCACCTAGCAGTTTATCTTTTCTCTGCTATTACTTTTTCAGATTTATTTCTCTGATTTAGGAAGGTTTAGACACAGCATTATTTATTGGTAGTTGATGCGGTATTCATTTTTGGTGTAAGTTTTATATATATATATGTATATATATATTGGCACTGTGTGCTCATTTGCATATCATTTCCCATAATCCCTTGCTGCAGTGGAAGTGCTGTGTGCTGGGTGATAATGGTGAAAGGCGGGGTTGCAGACCTGCCTAAGACATGCAGATGAGCATACAGTTGTATTGACATTTATTTATAGATATAGATCTATCACACGGCCTAAACATTTTTTGTAGATTTGCTGTGGTTGGACATTTGTCAATATAGGAAGTGGTGAATAACACTGTACTTAACAAAAAGTCAGCTGAAGCAAAGCCAAAAAGGAAAACCCCAGCACAGGGCCCAGTTTAACCAAGATCTTAAAGACATAATAGACCGTTACATCTCCCAAAATTCATGGCAGATGGCGGGAAAACAGGTTTTAAGAAGCTAGCCAACTGCTGTGTGGATTATTATTTAATCGGGGATAGTTTGAGACATTGTTGATCTGTAACGCAACAAGCAACTACTCAAAATTAAATTGCAAAAATACTGACTCACGTCCGGATTACAAATAATAAAGAACAATTTAGGATATTTTATTCCAATCGTTGCTGCTGTGCGATGCACCTTAAATAACATTACAAACAAGAGCGTATTGATTACGTAAAATGTAAATGTAATGTAAAAGCACTTACAAGATAATGTGTAATGTGTGTCATTTTTGACAAGCCGAGCAACTGTATTTTTACATCACCTGCATTTCCAAAATGAATAAATAGGAGATGCAAGTGCACAATTTAATATGCAATATGAATGAAGTGGGTGAAGTAAAAATAGGTTGCAATAAATAATATTTGGATTAAGAGAAGCTTGTGCTTTAAAACTGAACATTTTATCATAAGCATTTAGATCAGAGGTGGGAGACTCCAGTCCTCAGGGGCCACCAGCAGGTCAGGTTTTAGGGGGGGAGGGGAAGAGGGAGGGGGAGGGGAAGAGGGGGGGGGGGAGATCCACTCATTCCCCCCACATAACCAAAATGAGTCATTTTGAAACCACTAAACAGAATTGAAAATGTTTAAAACAAACTACATTTTAGAGATATACTTTATTTAGTTGGTAAAATGTGGACAGCCACATCATGGGAGGAAATAACAGATCTATTTCTAATAGGAAGGGGAAGCAGCATGTGGCCTGAGCTCACACTAATACTTATGCAACTATTCTTCTGACTGCATGTGTCAGAGAACATTCATTCATAGGCAATACATATAAGCTCTTATCAGAAATCAGGAGGCAACAACAGAATGTTCCTTTCCACCACAAAATATCAAAACTTGAAAAAGTCACCTCAAATGAAAATGAAAACGGAGAGGGATCTTGCCAGGCTGTATATGAAACACATTTGGAGAGAAGGAGCGGCTCAGTTAGTAAAGACACTGACTGGCACAGAGTTTGAAGCAGGGGAACCTGGTTCAATTCCCGGGGCAGGCTCCTTGTGACCTTAGGCAAGTCACTTTATCTCCCTGTGCCACAAGCATCAAAATAGATTGTAAGCTCTACGGGTCAGAGACTGTCTGCAAAATGTCTCTGTAAAGCGCTATGTAAAACTAGCAGCGCTATACAAGAACAAACAATTATTATTTGCTCACTATCAAAGACCATGTTCCATATCTCATAAGGAATGTCTTCATATTTCTGCTTCGAGTCACTTCTGACCAATCTCTATAACCACCCTCTTCTCCTCCACATTCTCCATACTCTTGGTATTTGGAACAAAGCTCTATCCTGGATCTCATCCTACCTCTCGCATCGTACTTTCAGTGTATCTTCTGCTAACACCACCTCCTCCTCTATTGATCTCTCTGTGGGGGTACCCCAGGGCTCTGTCCTGGGACCTCTTCTCTTCTCTGTACAAACTCTCTCTAGGTGACCTAATAACATCTTTTGGGTTTAATTATCACCTCTATGCTGACGACACACAAATATACTTTTCAACACCCGACCTTACACCTGCTGTACAAACCAAAGTTTCTGAATGTCTCTCTGCTATATCATCCTGGATGGCCCTCCGCCGCCTTAAACTAAATATGGCTAAAACAGAGCTCCTCATACTTCCTCCCAAACCGGGCCCTACTACCTCCTTCCACATTACTGTTGGAACTACGATCATTCACCCAGTAGCCCAAGCACGCTGCCTAGGGGTCACACTCGACTCCTCTCTCACATTCGCCCCTCACATTCAAAACATTTCTAAAACTTGTCGCTTTTTCCTCCGCAATATAACAAAGATACGCCCTTTCCTCTGTTGCTCGACTGCTAAAACCCTGACACAGGCCCTCATTCTCTCCCGTCTTGATTACTGTAACCTCCTGCTGTCCGGCCTTCCTGTCTCTCATCTGTCTCCCCTACAATCTATCCTAAATGCTGCTGCCAGAATCACTCTACTCTTTCCTAGATCTGTCTCAGCATCTCCCCTCATGAAATCCCTCTCCTGGCTTCCGATCAAATCCTGCATCTCACACTCCATTCTTCTCCTCACTTTTAAAGCTTTACATTCTTCTGCCCCTCCTTACATCTCATCCCTAATTTCTCGTTATGCACCATCCAGACTCTTGCGTTCTTCTCAAGGATGTCTTCTTTCTACCCCTTTTGTATCTAAAGCCCTCTCCCGCCTTAAACCTTTTTCACTGACTGCCCCACACCTCTGGAATGCCCTTCCCCTCAGTACCCGACTAGAACCCTCTCTATCCACCTTTAAGACCCACCTTAAGACACACTTGCTTAAAGAAGCATATGAATAGCACTGTGGATATTCTGAACACATGATCCATAAAGCTTGGCCCCCTGCAGACGCACTTACCAGAACTTCCTCCTACTGTCTCTGTACGTTCTCCCTACCTACCAATTAGACTGTAAGCTCCTCGGGGCATGGACTCCTCTTCCTTAATGTTACTTTTATGTCTAAAGCACTTATTCCCATGATCTGTTATTTATATTATCTGTTATTTATTTGATTACCACATGTATTACTACTGTGAAGCGCTATGTACATTAATGGCGCTATATAAATAAAGACATACAATACAATACAATACCCTCAAAATACAGCAAAAGGCAATGCGTTGTAGGCCCCTTCCACACTGATGGGTAAAACACGTGTTCATTGTTGTAGAACAGGCACAGAACCGGTAACAAATTATCTAGCTTATACAAGCTGTTGAAAACTTAGGTTTTGGCCGTTTCGCCGTGACTTACGCCGTCACCGATCCACTGCTGGAATCCATGCCGCCTGCAACTTCTAAGGCAAGTTTAATTACGTTTCAGGGTAGGGGTTCATTTAAGGGCTTTAGCGGTAAAAGTAGGTGGTTCATTTAGGGTAGGAGCTTTTAGGGTTGGGGCACTTAGCATAGCAGCAAAGTGGCTGGTGGCGGAGTGAGTCACCTGCTTCGCTCCTGCAGCAGCCGCTCTTCTGGCTTTCCATTAAGAACTGTATTAGTTACAAAATTCCCCTTCTCTCTTTCAGGCTACTCACTGGTCAATGATGTCTTCTATCTACCCCTTTGTAGCTAAAGCCCTCTCCCACCTAATAACATCTCACTTATTGCCCTGCATCACTGGAATGACCTTTCTACTCAATATACTTATACACCAAGCACCTTCTCTCTCCACCTTCAACGCCCAAATCAAAAAAACACCTCTTTAGCAAAGTATTTCAGGAGCTCCAAAGTACTCACCCCTTGCATATGCACTCACCATATACGTGCCTACAGTTCCTTTAACCCTTTCAGTGCCGGAGGGGCCGCAGCACCATGTGATCGCGCTGTCATTGATGACAGAACAGAAGAGGAGTCGTCCTCCTCTTCCTGTCAGATAGCAGTCTGACCATGTGATGTCCCCTACAAAAATAAGCAACTACATTATGATGTAGCTACTACATCATGGGGGGCTCCTGGGGTGCCAGACCCATCAGAGGGCTTCCAAAGAGTTAAGTTCTTCCTACATGCCAGTTAGATTGTAAGCTCTTTGGGTGTGAGTTATGTTTGAAGTGTTTTTCCATTATATAGAATATCTCATGTTTTTGTTGTTGTATCTATTACTGCTGTGAGCCATCATGCACATAGATACAAATAAAGATATACATATATTCTCTCTCTTACATAAAAGCCTCAGGCTTCCATTTGCATAAATACAGAAATGCTGTCAATCTACTTTTCCATTGTTATTACTACTCAGCATGAACTACTTTCTGACAAGAATTTAAAGCAGCAATCAGAGCCACTCATATTTTTCTCTCATACTTCTTGTGTTATCATTGATTAGGAGCGCCCAGTCCCAACCCCCCCGGGGTGGGAGCGCCCAGTCCCAACCCCCCCGGGGTGGGAGCGCCGCAACTTCCCCAACCCCCCCTTTGTGGGAGGCGCCCAGCCCCAACCCCCCCGTGGGTGGAGCCCCAGTCCCAACCCCCCGGGGTGGGAGCGCCCAGTCCCAACCCCCCCGGGGTGGGAGCGCCCAGTCCCAACCCCCCCGGGGTGGGAGCGCCCAGTCCCAACCCCCCCGGGGTGGGAGCGCCTAGTTCTAAAACTTTCTTGTTATTGATTGGGAATGTCGAAACCAACTGCTTTTGCTAGAAACAATGGAGACAGAACCAGAGGCCTCCCTGAGAAAAAAATAACTGGGAGACAAGGATTATGCTTTGGGAGGCCACTTGACTTTTTGGGGTGCATTGCTGCATGAAAGGTGCCCAGTATCCCCCTACAGTTCAACTTGCAGCACCTCTCTAGCAGGTGCAAACACAGGAACACATGGCTGGCTGCAGCATCCTTCTTAGGCCTCGGGCATGGTCAGCACTTATGCGCTGACCCGTGCTGAGGCGCGCTTACGGTCGGCACTGAGCCCCTGCAGCCGCAATGAGAGCGGCTTTAGCAGGGGCTCGCTTACGCTTCCGCAAGGGTGCGGAAGCGCAAGTCTTAGCAAAATTTAACATTTTCGCGCTCATGTGAGCGAGCGCAGGGCCGGTCACGTGAGTGGTTCGCCCAATGAGGGCGAACCAGCTCCGTGACGTCACTGGCCCGCCCCCCGACACGCCCCCGGACGGCGCGTGGTCTAAGGCCAGGGAAAGCACCCGCTTTCCCTCAGCCTGCCATCACTCACCATGGACGCAGCCTTAGCAAGTGAATCAATAATAGTTACATCACTGAACTATACATGCAACAACATTGTGTTCCAATGATACTACCACTGTGATTGGTTCACCAAATCTGTACCACAAGGGAGGTAACAAGAAAAAACATAGATACAGGCTGAAGGAGCAGCTCAGGGAGCAAAGGCACTGACTGATAACAAGTTTGAAGCAGGGGAGCCGTCAGTCACTTTATCTCCTTGTGTTTCAGGCACCAAAAATATAGATTGTAAACTAATCTGGACAGGAACTGTGTCTGTAAAAAAATCAAAACACCTATGTACAATGCTGCGTACCGATCACTATACTGTAATTGAGTCCCATTGGGAGAAAAGCACTCGCTATATGAAAAAAAGTTATTATTATATATCTCCATAACGGGCGTCTCTGGAGTAATCACCCCTCAATATTAGTATGTAGGTAGGTCAAACAAATATGTGCAAAATATTTTTCAATTACATGCGTGTCACATCAATCTCTTTCTGGAAGTCTCGACTTAATGGCTCTTGCCTCAGAAGGCACCAATGTCAGGATTCTCAATACCTGCAAACACAAGTAGCCAAAGCCTTAAAAATGAACAAAAGCAGTTGCACCGTTTTCCCAACAAATACACCTTAGAACCAATTTCTGGTGAACAATGAGTAAACTCATTGGTAAACGGATTCTAATGATTTATTGGTGACTGTTTTATGGCTCAACAAATCTACCCCCTTCCAAACCCCAAAAATATGTCCCTACACAGCCCGCTTAACAAAAAAAAAAACAACAAAAACTACTTGAATGGACTCTCCAGCACATGGCAACTCCATCTTATGTATACTGAGAGACAGAGGTGCCTAGAGGCAAACCACAGAGATGAGAGCTGCGTGGCAGGGAAGGACTTGCAATATGGCTGTGGGTTACAGATAAAATGATCGGGAGATGGGAGGCAGGTAACTGCATTTGAGGGAAATGACAGCTGTATCATCTTATTTTTACTGGTGAAGAATGTTACTAAATCAGCAACCTAAATATCCCTAGCTAAACAGAGGTGAATCCTTATCAGGGATATTTATTACTGTATCTATTTCAAGTAGAGGGGCTGCTGTCTAAAGAGAAAAGGCAGAGAGCTGGGTATGGACGCGGCATACAACTGCATCAGAGATGAAAGGGGTAAATATGGAAGGGGCACACACACAGCAGATTGGTGTCCAATGTAGCAGATGACCGATAATATAAAGAACTAGCATGTGGGGAGGGCTAGTCTGTGTATCTGTAAGGGATGGAGAGGGGACGAGCAGATAGGCGTCTAGCGAGGAGATACAGGGGGCAGACAGCGAGGATACAGGGGGGGAGGGGGGAGACAGCGAGGATACAGGGGGGGCAGACAGCGGGGGTGTATAGTGAGAGGTATTAGTAGCGGGATGTTGGGGTGTATAGGAAGAGGTATTAGCAGCAGGGTGTATAGGGGGAGGTATTAGCAGCAGGATGTTAGGGTGTATAGGGCGAGGTACTGGCAGCAGTGTGTTGGGGTGTATAGGGCGAGGTATTGGCAGCGGGATGTTTGGGTGTATAGGGAGAGAGAGAGAGTGGGTGATGCCACTTTATAGATCATTGGTGAGACCTCACCCAGTGTACAGTGTTCAACTCTGGAGACCATATCTCCAGAAGGACACAAATACACTGGAGATTGTGGGGGGTGGAAGGGTTACTAACATGGTGCATGATCTACCGCATACGCCTACAGGACCTTAACACTGTGTGTACAGCTTGGAGGATAGTAGGAGAGTGGGGTATGATCAATACTTTCAAATACATAGAGGTTCAGCAAAGTACAGGAGTGAAGCATATTTTAGAGAACTGTGAGGAAGTACTTCATAGGAGAGGGTGGTGGATCCGTGGAATGGCCTCCCAGCAGAGGTGGTAGGGGCTAATACATTAAGGGGATTTACACATGCTTGGGATAAACATAAGGCTATATACAGAAGAGAGCCCAGGGATCAGATGGGGTGTGAGGTTTCACAGCAGACACGCTGGTTCTGATCTGCCATCCCATTCTGTGTTTGCTGGGATGTGTATAGTGTCTGGTCTCTTGGTCCTGAATTCCTCCTCTGCTTTCAGATTGACTATCACTACATTTCATCCCAGGGGTACGCGATCGAAGGCTGGGCTGTGGTTTATTACATAACTCACCTGTAAGTACGAGGCTCTCAAATCCAAACGCTTCCCCCTTTCCTATCAAATCGGGTCAGAACCCAACAGCAACTGTACGGTCACAGAGGTTTGTGTCCGACTACAAAGAGGGAGACCTGGCCGTGCTCACAAACGCCATTTCTCTACAAGTGGTCTTGAAACAGGTCTTTGGCGTATCATTCTGGTATGTGCCGTATTGGTCATGAGAAAGCTGGACGACTGGCAAGCGCCTGCTGCCTTTTTATTAGACCAATGTAAACGTGTGGGGTGTGTGTGGTGTGTGTGGTGTGTGTGGTGTGTGTGGTGTGTGTGTGTGTGTGTGTGTGGTGTGTGTGTGGTGTGTGTGTGGTGTGTGTGTGGTGTGTGTGTGGTGTGTGTGTGTGTGTGCACAATGCCTGCTCCATCTCCTAACCCTCTCACTGCTTCACTCTGCTTCTGTCATATGGTTGTTGTGATGTCAAAATACAATTTGTCCTGTAATATTTCTTGCACTCAAATCCGTCTTTCAACGTTTTATGCCAAATATAACTGATTTGTGGAAAATAACCTGCAGGGAATCATTTGCCAAACGATTCCCCTGAAACACGGCAAACATTTTAGATCAGAGGAGGCCAACTCCAGTCCTCAAGGGCCACCAACAGGTCAGGTTTTCAGGATATCCCAGCTTCAGCACAGGTGGCTCAGAGGCTGTCAATGACTGCACCACCTGCGCTGAAGCAGGGATATCCTTCAAACCTGACCTGTTGGGGGCCCTTGAGGACTGCAGTTGCCCACCCCTGCATTAGATGGTACATGTAAGGTGGAGATTAGAGGGCCGCTGACTCCTTGTGTATCTCAGGCTGAAGGGCGCGCTGCTGTTCATCACCATCGCTTTGATCGGCACAGGCTGGGCCTTCGTGAAACACATCCTGTCCGACAAGGATAAGAAGATTTTCATGATCGTCATCCCACTGCAGGTGAGGAGAGCAGCAGCCGATCTCGCCCGTGTCGCCTAACGTGGATTGTGGTGGCTGCCCCATTCCCTGCCACAGATCTCATGTAGCAAAGCTGGTTATCCGCATATATAACATGTACAAGGCACTTTAACTTGCGTTGCTCTAACCTAGTCGTATTTAAATTGATGGGAAGCAGGGGCGGGAGGTCTCCGGAGTTGAACGTGTTAATTTCGGCTCTGCAGACCCCCGGCTTCCCGAGATATATGTGCCCCCAGTACCATCCCATGCTGGGGAAACAAAATGGAGTTTTAAATCTCCTGCGGGCCAATAGGAAGCGGCAACGTCCTCCGTCGCAGCTTCCTGTTGGGAGATTTCAGAACCAGGAAGTACCGGCAGCACATAAGTGACTTCCCGGAGCTGAAATGACCCCCTGCTTCCCACATACGCTGGGGATAATCTACTTGGAAAGCACCTTAAGAAGTTATAGCATTAACTACAAAATTAAACTGTCCAACTAGGTGGGATTGCAGCTTTAAAGCAGCAGTTCCTCTTGAGGAAAATTAACATATTCTAATACCAAACAATATTAAATATGGCCGCACACGTCTAATCCATTACAGCGGCTTTACACAAAAGGAACATGGCGGGCATGACCGGTACCCAGGTATTTTGGGGAGCTGGAAGTATGACATGCCCTGCATTATTATACACTAAAATACCCTTCATAACTGCTGCTTTTAAATCTGTCTCTCCCTGCCTAGTAGTCCTAGAGGTGCTCCTCGCGCCCAGCGGCATTAACGTGTCGCTTAATTTGTCAGGTCCTCGCCAACGTGGCGTACATCATCATTGAGTCGACAGAGGAAGGTACGACTGAGTACGGGCTGTGGAAAGAGATCCTTTTCCTTGTGGACTTGCTGTGCTGTGGAGCCATCCTGTTCCCAGTTATATGGTAAGTCTTTGGGGGGGGGGGTTGGGTGCGGAGAGGCGCACAAACTGTCTCCGTAAACACTGGGTTCCTTCTATTTCTATATTTTCTATTATAAATCCCAATCTGATTCCCTGCAAGTTCATATTTGTTTGTACCAACCCCAATGCCCCGATTTGTAATGCGCTTACTGGTTAGTTAGGCAGACGTGTGGAAGGTTGGATAATTTGAAAGCTTGCAGGCTAAACTGACACATTCACCAAACACTTTTTTTGTTAAAAAAATTTTTTGCGAAAGCAATGCATGTTACTCTGCTTGAAACCCAGATCCACAAAGGCTCCCTCCCCCCCCCCCTCCTCCTCTGTGCCTTCCTCCCCCCCCTTCTCTTGTCCTTCCTCCCCCCCCTTCTCATCTCTGTCTCTTCTCTGCCTCGTCCTCCCCCCCCTTCTCTGTGCCTTCCTCCCCCCCCCTTCTCTGTGCCTTCCTCCCCCCCCCCCCCCCCTTCTCTGTGCCTTCCCCCCCCCCCCTTCTCTGTCTCTGTGCCTTCCTCCCCCCCCCTTCTCTGTGCCTTCCCCCCCCCCCCCCCCCCCCCTCCCTTGTGCCTTCCTCCCCCCCCTTCTCTGTGCCTTCCTCCCCCCCCTTCTCTGTGCCTTCCTCCCCCCCCTTCTCTGTGCCTTCCTCCCCTCCCCCCCTTCTCTGTGCCTTCCTCCCCCCCCTTCTCTGTGGCCTTTCCTTCCCTCCCCCCACTTCTCTGTGCCCTTCCTCCCCCTTCTCTTGCCTTCCTTTCCCTCCCCTGCCTCCCCCCCCCTCCCTGTGCCTTCCTCCCCCCCCTCCCCCTGTGGCCTTCCTCCCCCCCCTCCCCTGTGCCTCCCGTTCCTCCCCCCCCCTCCCCTTGTGCCCTTCCCTCCCCCCCCCATGGTTCCTTCCTCCCCACCCCTCCCTTGTTCCTCTCCTCCACCCCCCGTTCCCCTGCTCCTTCCCCCCCCCCTCCCCTGTGCCTTTCCTCCCCCACCCCCCTGTGCCTTCCCCCCTCCTCCTCCCCCCCCTCCCCCTCTCCTCCCCCCCTCCCCCCCCCCCCCCTGTGCCTTCCTCCCCCCCCCCTCCCCTGTGCCTTCCTCCTCCCCCCTCTCCCCTGTGCCTTCCTCCTCCCCCCCTCCCCTGTGCCTTCCTCCTCCCCCCCCTCCTCCGTCTTTTCCTCCTCCCTTCCACCCCCTCCCCCTGTGCCTTCCTCCTCCCCCCCCCCCCCGCCTCCCCTTCTTCTCCTCCCCCCCGCCCCGGTGCCTTCCTCCTCCTCCCCACCTCCCCTCCTTCCTCCTCGCCCCCCTCCCCTGTGCTTCCCCCCCTCCCCTCCCCCCCTCCCCCTTGCCTTTCCTCCTCCCCCCTCCCCCCCTCCCCTGTTGCCTTCCTTCCTCCCCCCCGCCCTCCCCCCCCTCCCCCTGTGGCTTCCTCCTCCCCCCCTCCCCCCCCCCCTGTGCCTTCTCCTCCCCCTCCCCCCCTCCCCCCCCCCTCCCCTGTGCCTTCCTCCTCCTTCTTCCCCTCCCCCCCTCCCCCGCCCCTCCTCCCCCTTTTCCTTCCCTTCCTCCTCCCCCCCCCTCCCCCCTCCCCTGTGCCCGCCTCGCCCCCCCCCTCCCCGCCCCGCCCTCCCCTTGTCCTTCTTCTCTCCTTCTCTCTCCCCAGCCCTCCCCCCCCTCCCCTTTGCCTTTCCTTCCTTCTCCCCCCCCCCTCCTCTGTGCCTTCCTCCCGTTCCCCTCCCCTCCTCTGGCCTTTCCTTCTTCCACCTTCTCTCCCCCCCCTCTGTGCCTCCCCTCCCCTCCTCTGTGCCTCCTCCCCCCTCCCCTCCTCGTGCCTCCTCCCCCCTCCCCCTCCTCTGTGCCTTCCTCCCTTTTATTTTTTTTTGCGCTGGATGATTTTTGGGAACGCAGATTCGTAGATTCAGTCTTGAGAAGTTTGCCTATTACCAGTGCTGTTTTCATTGGTTTCTCTTTTAACCCTTCGCTCCTGGAAGAGCAGACAGTTAATGGTTGCTCCTCTAGCAGCAAGGGACGATTTCTCATCGCAGAAAAGTAATTTTTAGGTAGGGCTGCAGTGGAAAATCTTGGTCTTCTAAGCTCTGTCTCTCAACAGGTCCATTCGGCATCTACAGGAGGGTCCGCAACCGATGGAAAAGGTAAGTCCGTGTTATTACTCCGACCCTTCTGGTGGTGTGAGAAGCTGGGTCCCTGCCTTGGCCACCCTGTATTGTCACAGGACGTATAGGAGGGAAACAGCCTCTGGCAAAGAAAAGGTTAAGTTGTGTGATCATTCCTCACAAGGCTGCGATTATACTCTGTGCTTGGGCACCGCGCTTGCCCGACGCTCAAAGCGATCTCTCGCAGTGTTTCAGATGATGGGGGTCGTGGCTATGTCACGGAGCTGTGATTGAAGTGAGTGGTGAGTACACTCTCGGGCGGCCTCTAAGGGATCCTGCAATGTGGTACTTGGCACACGCGCAAGCGCCATCACACACATTATAAGCTCAGTCTTAGAATCCTTTGACCTAAAGCTGAGACTAGCGAGAGGCATTTTGCCCCCGGAGCTGACGCATGTTTGCACAGTTACTGTGCACAAATATATTAAGTAGAAATAGCCGTGTTAGTCCAGTTGCGATATGTTGTTGAGTAAATGAGTACTCTCTGTATTAGGTGATACCCTTATTTTTTTGTTTTGTTTTGTTTTTTGACTAATTATATATAAGACAAGCTTTCGAGAGTTCTCATCATGCATCAGCATGTGAAGGAGAGGGGTTTGGAATAAAAATGAGGTAGGGAGAAACATACAAAACATTCTGATCCGTGCACAAATATAAAATGCACCGACTCCAAGAGCTTCCAGTTCAAAGACCTGTTGGGTGATCCAATACAAACACCACACTTTCCTGGTGTAAACGGGGCAGTGTTAACCCTTTGGCTGGCAGCACGGCTTTTGCACCCAGACACTTTTAAAGCACATTTCTGACTGATGTGCCGATTCGGCTGCAGATCTGCAATCTCCCCCCCCCCAGGAGGCAGTGTTGTTGGCGAGCAGGCGATAGGCAATGGAGTACTATAACTCCTACATGCCAGAGGACCCCATAATCTCCGTGGGGAGTAAAGCATGTTTTTTAAATGAACAGAACTGCTTATAATTCGTATGCTCGTGACGTGGAAGTTGCTGTGTGCGTGTATAAACACGTGCATTAGAATCTCAAGCTGCCCCAGAAAACGTCAACACTGCATGATCTGTGTCTGGAAACGCAAACACATTAACACCGCGGCCTGTGTTGTTTTGGGGGGAAGCAATTTAATGCATTGAGTCTGTAAAAGCACCTTTCTGTGCCGGGTGGATGCAGCGTCTCGCCGATCCTTCTTCTGTGCCGGTGGGATGCAGCGTCTCGCCGATGCCTTTCTGTGCCGGGTGGGGATGCTGGCGTCTTGCCGATGCCTTTCTGTGCCGGGTGGGGCACGGTCTCGCCGATCCTTTCTGTGCCGGTGGAGGCAGTGCTTGCCGGTACCTTTCTGTGCCGGGTGGGATCCAGCGTCTTGCCGATGCCTTTCTATGCCGGTGGGATGCAGCGTCCTCGCCGATGCCTTCTGTGCGGTGGGATGCAGCGTCCCGCCGATGCCTTTCTGTGCCGGGTGGGAGTGCTGTCTTGCCGAGCCTTTCTAATGCCGGGTGGGATGCAGCCGTCTCGCCGATGCCTTCTGTGCCGGGTGGGAGGCAGCGTCTCGCCGATGCCTTTCTGTGCCGGGTGGGATGCAGCGTCTCGCCGATGCCTTTCGGTCGTGGGAGGCAGTGTCTTGGCGGTACTTTCTGTGCCGGGTGGGATGCAGCGTCTTGCCGACGCCTTTCTGTGCCGGGTGGGATGCAGCTCTTGCCGATGCCTTCTGTGCCGGGTGGGAGGCAAGTGTCTTGCCGGTACCTTTCTGTGCCGGTGGGATGCAGCGTCTTGCCGACGCCTTTCTGTGCCGGTGGGATCAGCGTCTCGCCGGTCCTTCTGTGCCCGTGGGATGCAGCGTCGTGCCGGGTGGGATGCAGCGTCTCCGCCGATGCCTTTCTGTGCCGGTGGGATGCAGCGTCTCGCCGGTGCCTTTCTGTGCCGGGTGGGATGCAGTGTCTTGCCGGTACCTTTCTGTGCCGGGTGGGATGCAGCGTCTTGCCGACGCCTTTCTGTGCCGGGTGGGATGCAGCGTCTTGCTGATGTCTTCCCGTGGAGTCCTTGTGTAAGGCATGTTTATAATTACTTGCTTCACAGAATGGCTCGTGTTGGCAAAGGGCAGCTTCTGTCGCATGTTTCCGTGCCATCACGGCTTGCACAGTGTCACCTTGCCGTATTGTCATGCTGTGTGTACTGCAGGTCTGCCGCTGTGCCTGCAGTGAGATGACGCGGTTATGAGCTGTAGGCCTCCACCAATTTTGTTTTAATACATGATTTGGATGTAATTTTCACATGATATGTCCCGGACTCCTTTTGGGAACATAGAGAAGAGAGATGCAGAAATTACCATTATCGATAAATTACTTAACCAACAAATGCACTTCCCACATGTGCAGAGCCTAACTCGAGACTGACAAATTAAAATGTATGCCTGGTACACATGACACTAGTACGTTTTTAAGTGGTATGGCCTTTTGGAGTATATGCGGGTATCCCCTAAACCTGGTGCTGGAATGGAGTTCCCCATGGAAGACGGACAACCTTCAATGGACGGTATTAACCGGTTCCTCTTCTAACCCACATTAGGTGTTTGATGGGTTGTCAGCCGGGTTTTTTTGCATGTGTTGTGGATTTGTTATGTTTAATGATTACTGTACAGAGCCTATTGCCAATTGTGTTGTATTGTGGTTGTATTGTATGTCTTTATTTATATAGCCCATTAATGTACATAGCCGCTTCACATTAGTAATACATGTGGTAATCGAATAAATAACAGATAATATAAATAACAGATCATGGGAACAAGTGCTTTAGACAACATAACATTAAGAAGAGGAGTCCCTGCCCCGAGGAGCTTCAATCTGTTACTTACCTTTGTGAAACAACCATCTCATGCCGCTTTCTCTTCACAGGCACATGTGCTTAGCATTTGACCTTTTTACTAACACAAAACTCTTACGTTCTGAAATGTGGGTAATATATTGTACGCTTGAGCAACCGACATACAATTACTGTGCTGATCTAAGTGCAATAAATCATCGTGTGTTTACAATCTTCTACTGACTTCTGCGCAAAGAACATTTTTGTAAAGCAGTCTAGAATGTGTGATCACTCACACTAATACTAATGGTGATCCCCATGGGAAATGTAGTCCATAAAACATGTTTGCTTATAAATACTTTATTATGCAATGTTGTATAGATTGTCCATCCAACACTAAATGTTTCATTGCTTCCCCCCTGCCCCCCACAGTTCTTATCTGCATTTGTAAATTCATCCTATTTATTTAGAGCTGTAAGATACTAACGCATGGGGAAGTGGGTTTACAGCATGAGCCAAAGAGACACTACACAGGAGGGATTAATTACGGTAAGAGAACATCTCCCATATATAGTGGGCTGATTTCTAGCACCTACACATCAACCATGGCCCCCTGCAGACGCACTTACCAGAACACCTTCCTACTGTCTCTCGTATGTTCTTCCTACTTACCAATTGATTGTAAGCTCTCGGATAGGGACTCTTTTCGTAGTTACTTTTGTCTGAAGCACATATTCCCATTGTGTTATTTGTATTTATATGATTGTCACGTGTATTACTGCTGGAAGCCATACATACAACTACATACATCATACATACATACATACATCTTCCGACTCTTGCGCTCTGCTCAAGCATGTCTTTTCTCTACCCCTTTTGATCTGAAGCCCTCCCCCCCAGACCCTCTCTCACTCGCTGCCCACACCTGGAATGCCCTTCCCACCAATATCCGACTAACACCCTCTATATCCACTTTAACCCATCTAAAACCCCCCCTCTTATCGAAGCATAGGAGTAGCTCTGTGGCTGATACTTTACACACCTCACACATCGACCTTGCCCCCTGCAGACACACTTGCCAGAAACACCCCTCCTACTGTGTCCTGGTACGTTTCCTCCTACCCTACCAATTAGATTGTGAGCTCTTCAGGGCAGGGGCTTCCTTTTCCTAAATGTTCGTTTTGTCTGAAGCGCTTATTCTCATTCTGTGTGTTTGTATTGTTATTTTATATTTATTATGTCACGTGAAGTGCTATGTATATTATAATGGCGCTATATAAAACGACATGTAGGCTTTGGGGGCAAGGCTGTGATCATACCAAACACCCGCACTGCGCCAAACAATTACCTGGATCAAATGAAACTGCTTATAACCGCAAGCGTCGGTCGCAGCGCACCCGTACGCAAGCCGAATGGCTGGGGAAGAGATTGAGAATGTAGGTTTTTGTTTTTTTTTTACGCAATGGCCGTGTCCACGTGAGCGGTTTTAGCCAATGAGGGCAAACCGCACCAGCCACGCCTCCAAGACTCCTCTGCTCTCACTCCCCGTTATAATCAAGATGCTGCTGGGCGGCAGCGCTGGGTGACGTCACAGAATAGCGCTGCCGCCCTGCGCTCTTGGTATAATCCTCGGCCCAAGTGTAACGGAGCTCTGAAACTGTGTAATCTATAGCTAATAACCCTTCGCTGCGCGTAGGGGCCCGCAACGCATTGCTCGCAATCTGGCAGCGAAGGGGTTAAATTCGAGCGCAAGTTGACGTCCTTCCGCCTTATTGCAAAATCCACTGGGTTTCCAAATGGGATCTAGACTTGGAGCTTGACTACTGGTATGGAGAGGCTGGTAACATGGTTCTTGGCTGTTGCTGCTGCTTCCATTCTTGCGGTAAATCTGACCCTTCCCCTCTTCCTCATCCACTCTCACCTCCAGGGCCCCTCTCCCCATCCACACTACTGCTAAGGTCCCCCCTCCTCCACTTCCTATTGAACACAACAGCTCATCAGATGCTGTCCGCTGACCCATGCATGCAATGTGTTTATAAGGGACATGACACCCCTGGTGATATTGTGTGTGTGGCTGTGTGTGGAAATGTATCATGTAATAGCCCCAGGGCGCACACCCCAAGGTTTAGCTGTTGCCTCTGTGACGTCCCCTTGCTGGGGAGATGGCCCTGCAGTGACCAGTACCATTACTGGTGTTTTACGCACACGCACTCTTTAATTTGTTCTTTTTATCCCTTTTTGGTTTTGTTTTAATAGTCGTGCTGCTGCAGCATTGTAAATCGAGTGAAGAATGGTTTACTTAATACGTTTTTAATCGATTTTTCTTCTGGGTCTCAGTAGTAGCTTAATTCCATTTTCTCAAGGATTAGAGCCATGAAAAGTTAAAGTATCCTTTTGTTTTTTGCCCATTCTGTTTGAAGCAACAGAGGGGGTTGTACAGAACCCATTTTGATCTCTAGCACCCCGGCTTTAAGCATGAAAGCCTGGTCTCTGCAGCTCTGTAGTTCTCTGCAGCTCTGTGATCTCTGCAGCTCTGTATCTCTGTCTGCTGCGCTGTAGTCTCTGCGCTCTGTAGTCTCTGCCGTCTCTGCAGCTCTGTAGTCTCCTTTCTCAGCCTGTAGAGCTCTGCAGCTCTGTAGTCTCTGCAGTCTAGTCTCTGCAGTCTCTGCAGCTCTGTAGCTGCGCTCGAGTCTCTGCACTCTAGTCTCTGCGCATGCTGAAAGTGAAGGGGTTTCATCCATTCTCTGCATGTACCTTGGAGTGAATGGGCTAGCGCGTTCTGCTGCCGCTCTGATCAGTGACGGATTGGCAGGTACGGCGTCGGTGGGCTTCGTGCAGGATGCCTGTTTTCCCCTGGCGTATTCCGGCCACGACCGCTTCCTGCGCGCGTGGCATTGCCGCACTGCCCAGGGCCGCGGTCTCGGAGTCATTATCGAAACAGACTTCTCCAAGGGACAGTCGCAAACCTGAACATGGGGGGCCGTGGTGGGGGGTTCCCGTGGCTCCCACCCAGCTAGTGACCTGGTGTTCGCTTAGCGATGGGATGGCTTTGGGCGATCCTCTAAACCGCTTCATTGCAGAGCTCAATTGAGGTCAATCCTTTCTGGCACGCAGGGGGTTAATAAATATTGCGACTTTTTGGCTAGAAGCAGGACTCCTAAAGTCGCAGATTTAAATAGAAAAGGAAAATAAAAATAGGGTGTGGTCCCTCGCTAGATTGGAATCTGGCTTCTGCAGGCGACAGACTCCAGTTTGGGGAGGGACAAGCCAGAGGCAGAGGACGTGCTCCTTTTTTATCTATTCACCCCCTTTTTTTAGGCAGAGTGGCTGTTAGCATGCTACGGTGCACAAGGGAGGCCCGGTTTATACTCAGCAGCACTACGTTCCATAGATCTACACTTGGTAGTTTATTTAGGGTTACGCTTTAATTGGGGACACTAGATGAAAGATGAGTCTGCTGACGAAATAGGCTTGTAAATTCCTTCCATTCTAGTGCAGGTGTTTCCTTATTGTGCCGTGGACGAGACCGGATGGGGTCCCATCATTTTTGAGCTCTGCCTTGCCCAGTGTAAGAAGCTTTGGGGGGTGTGCGCATTTACGGGCGTGTAAGAGACGACGGCAGAGCTGTGTGACAGGGCCAACGGGTGTGAGAATGAAGGCAAGGGGGGGCTGCAAATTGGAATAAAGTCCTAGGCCAGTGCCTAACACTCCTTGTGCCTGCAGATCCCCCTACCCCTCTCTGTGTCACAACAGCCCTCCGTCACAAAGCATTAGGGATGCACCCTTTCTCCACCCCCCGCCTTGGCTTTTTACATGCAGAGTGGAGGATGTGTGGGTAAGCCCGTGAGATTCCCCAGCCTCCGTCCCCCCCCCACCCCTCCTCTCCCATCAACAGCATGGTCTTGGTTTGGACTCCGTTTGTATTAATAATCTTCGTTTAGGTAGCTGCTGTGGCCTCATCACAATACCTCTTCTTCCTCACCTTTCTATATAAGGGCCGGGGGGGAAATGCTGCTGCCTTGTTCTGCTGCTGCCTCATGCTGACCCAGGGAACACCATATTTAGCGCATGTAAACAAACCTATAAGACTACATTGGGCCAAGTCAGTAGCCAGTAAACCGCTGCACTTGGATTCAAACCCAGCTACTTCCTTGCCGCCATTACTAGTCACTACTCCTCTGCCACCAACACCTATTTCACACAAGGCATTGCAAGCCGTTCAGCCGCCTTTAAAGGGTAATGCAGCTGGATCCAGCGCTTCCCCATTTCACAACCGCAATCGTAGTATCTGAGCAGGCATGGCTTGAAGCGCCTTAGATTGGACATTATCCTTATCCTGGAGGTGCGAATCTACCACGTTAAACCACTTTTTTTTTTTTTAAAGATCCACACCCCCATCCCATGACGTGGCGAAAGACAAAGTAAAGGAAGCCACTTGGTCATTGGGCTCCTGAGAAGTTATTTGCCCCAAAGCTTTATTTTACAAATGAACGGAGCTGGACCGTTCCCCCTGCACGTGGAAAGATGTCTTCGATTTTCGTAGGGTTCAGTGAATCCGTGGGATCACGAAACCATTGGAAGATGACGTGGTAGCCTTCCAAACGCCTCGGAAGTTAACAGGAACCCTACTTTGAACCCATTACACAACCTAGGTGGGGGGTGGCTAACTCCAGTCCTCAGGACCTCCCAACAGGTCAAGTCTTAAGGACCTCCGATTCAGCACAGGTTGCTCAATGATTCCCCTCAGCACACACTTGACGCAATCAGTGGCCCAGTCTGGACTGAAGCCACCTGTGCTGAAGCAGGGATATCCTTAAAAACCTGACCTGTTTGGGGGGGTTAAGGACTGGAGTTGACACCTCTGCCTTGGACTACGCCTTCTCAGAGTATGATGGGTTCTCGTTAAACAAGTCTTTGCATGTATATGATTAAAGCCATTTCCAGCATTTAGGAGAGATACTTCCTTCCTCCCTAACAGCTCTTGTCAGGTTCCATGGGGTGCTCAGTCTGCCGGTACTAATCCTTTCAACTGGCATGAGGGCCATGGACGGGTTTAGAAGCAAACACTGTATTAGCCGGGTGCCTGGAGCGCCGATACCCCCGCAGAAGCTTGGCACTGGGTTTGGGGGACGTTACTCTGCCAGAGCCTTTATGATGCATACAGATTAAGGGGCCCCCTTCTCTGCCCGTTTTTCTCCTTGCTGCTGTGAACCTCGGACCCATCTGGTCCCTTGGTCTTCCTTTTTTTATTTCGCCTTCGGTCTCCCTCCCAAACCTGTTTTGTGTTCCTTACTGTATTTTCCCCCCTACCACCCTCTGCTGGGAGCGATTCCACGTATCTACCACCCTTTCCATGAGAAGCACTTCCTCGCATTTCTCCTTAGGCTGCGCTTATAGTAAGGCGACGGCGCACACGCCAAAAAACAAATACATGTCCGTCGCGGGTGGCTATATGTCATGATATTTGTGATGCCAGCGACGGCCGCATCACTTGACTTTCGGAAGCCAATCACATCCTCCATCTTGCGCTTTTTGTGCCTTCCCCCCTTGCTGACTTCACCGCCCGTGCCACCCACGAACTCGCACTTTTCGCTATAGCGGCATGTTGACGTCGCGGATCTCAGAGCCGTCGCCATTACTATAAGCGAGCTTTAGTAACATTCGGGTGGCCGCCCATCCACCAACTTCATAGAAGGACCCCTCTGTTTCTAACACCCTTATTGAATTGCTTCCCTTGTACTTTGAATCTTTTTTATGTGTGAAGTTCAGATCAAATTGAATGATTGACTTCTAAACACACACACACCCCCCCCCCACACACCCTCTCCCCCCACACACACCCTCTCTCCTCCCCCCCCCCACCACACAACCCTCTCCCCCACCCCCCCACACACCCCTCGTCCCTCCCACCCACCAACCCCACCCCACACACACCCTCTCTCCCTCCCACCCCCACCGCCCACCCAAAACCAGGGCCCCTCCTCCACTTCCCCTCCTCCCCTCCCACCCGCCCCCTCCCACACACCCCCCCCGCTGCCCTCTCCCCCCCCACCACACACCCCACCCCCTCCCCCCCCCGCACCCCCTCCCCCGGCCCCCCTCCTCCGCCCGCCCCCCACCCCCCCTCCACCCCGCGCCACCCCTCTTCGCCCCCCCCCCTCCACCCCCACCCTCAACCCTCTCCCCGTGCTTAACAGCTTTCCTGTGGGTGAGAGACTTTTGGTTCGAACCAAGTGCCTCTTTGTGTTAAATAATACACATCACTTAATATCTTCCTGCAGCATTGTTTTACTGTGTGTGTGCTGCGCTTGTCTGCAGATTGGTCGCTCTGTGAAGGCCCCATTAAAGCCCCTGTGACAGGGAGATGGAAATCTTCTGGGTGCAGGAACGTGTTTTTTTTTGTTTTGTTTTTTCCAGGCAAAGGTGTAAAGAAATTGACTATTTTCAAGCTAAATGCAGTAGTCTCCCTGGGGAAACGGGGTTAGTTGTCCAGTCGGAAGCCTACATTTGGGTGCGGAAATCGTGTTATAGGTGGCGACTTGATGTCTGCTTGTTTCAATTGAAGTGGGTCGACTACAGGAGGGGTGGCCAACTCCACCCTCAAGGGCCCACAGCAGGTCAGGGTTCAGGACATCCCTGCTTCAAGCACAGGTGGTGCAGTCGTAGATTGAGACACTGTGTTGAACAGAGGATCCTGAACACTGACTTGTTGGTGGCCCTTGAGGACTGGTCTGCCGCCCCTGTATTACAGCCGAGCCCCTGTATTACAAGCCGCACATGGATTACACGTGTTTGTACACCTCTCAATACCAGACCTTTGTTTGGCTAACCATCGTGTTTTTTTTTATATGGAATTTTCTATAACTTTGTGCTAAAGTGGAGATTAATTCAAAATAATCCCCCCTTCCCCCATCAATATCCCCAAATCCTGCACCGCCTTTCTGTGAGGATTTTCAGAGGGAATAGAATTGTTATAAATAACCAACTCTGCATGTTTGGAGGCTAAGATTTGTATGTCTTTTTTGAATGTATAAAGTAGTAAAGTGAGACCACTAGTATATGTCCCTTTTTTTGTACCCCAAGAAGATATGCACGGGCTGTCCTCGTTTGACCATCCCTTTCCTGTCCCCTCTCTCTCTCCTTTTCCTAACAGCCGTCCATCAACCTGGCCAAGTTAAAGTCTTCCGACATTACTATGTCATGGTGAGTCAGAAAACCGATCCCATCGGATCTTCCTCCGTAGCAGTGGAAACCCGGAGTTAGGCTGAAGTAGAGGCCACTGCATCGTGCTGGTGTGGAGCATCTGTAAAAAGGGTCTTTGTAGAGTGGCTGACAACCCCCGGTCTTTCTCTTCAGACGTACCTCTCTTGTTGAGGCATTGCAGAGAACATGTAGACCTGTTCTATTTCTTTCTTTCATAAAACAGATCACGCCGGCCAGTAATTATCCCATGAAAACACCACCGTGTATGTAGCCGGGTTTGCTGTGTCTAGTCAACACATTTGCGAAATAGTTAAGTGTAGACCCGATGCTGGGGGTTTTTTTTTCTTCTGGCTGTAATATAATTTAGTGCATAGCCTTGGTGCTGTAAGTCAGAGGTGCTAACGCCAGTCCTCAAACTCCCCCCCCCCCCTCCCATCCTCCTCACAGTAAGTAAGTGATATCACAGCTTCAGCACAGTGTGGCTACATGAGGGGCAAACCTGCCATCGCTTCTTCTGCCTCCTGCGTCTAAATGGCCGATTATGTTACCACAAACCAACAGATGCAGAAATGTTGCTATTAATAGTGGTGTAATGTTGCTTTTTAGGAGTCGTTCTTGTCTACTTCTTTGAATAAGTGGTTAACTTTCCAGAAGCTTCAAAAAAGCCCATTTCAATTCCCCCAACAGGTTCAGGTTTTCAGTAATCCCTTTCTTCAGCCATGTGGCCCAGTCGAAGACTGACCACTATTGAGCCACCTGTGCGGAAGCTGTGGGGTGGATCTTGAGGACTTGAGTTGGGCGCCTATGCAGTAGGGAATTGTACGAGAGATTCACTTGGACAGCTGGGTTATCTTATTTTGTGTTCCGTTGATTTATTACGGGAGTTGGGACCCACACTTTTTAAAGGGAAGTTCCGTGGACGTCTATTAGTGTAACTTGGTACTCGAGGCAGATTGACTCATCTAATCTACGCCTCGAACCAAGCTGCTCAGATCTTAATTGCACTTCCTGCTGAACAACCCGCCAAATGCCTCACTGCTGGCAGTATTGCCGGGATTAATAATGGAGCCCCTGCCCAACGAGGATGATAGTTGGCCTCGTGCAGTATTGCATTATTAGATTAATCTATCGCCGGCCTGACCGTGGTTATTGAAATGCAAGCAAATCAACCTGCTGCTCGCACAGCAATCTGTTAAGTGGCGCCATCAAATCCTGATGGATCCCAGATTCCCCCCTGGCTAACCAGGTTTTATTGGGATGGCGAGTCGATCTCGGACAGTGATAGGAGCAGGGGTGGGGAAACTCCAGGCCTCGAGGGCCAGCGACAGGGCAGGTTCTCCGACATCCCTGCTGCAACACGGCAGTTGGCTCATTCGAAGTAGCTGGCCACCTGTTGCTGTAGCAAGCAATGTCCAGAAACCTGACCTGTTGGTGGCCCTCGGACTGGAGTTGCCCACCCCTGTGATAGATGAGGGGATTGTTGTAAACCAAGTGACATTCAATCAAGCATCCTATTATTCCTGTCCGCTTTGGGAACCTTTGTATCTTATTCAGCCTGTGACCTAAAAGTGTATTATAAGGAAATTTGGGGGCAGGGAGTTGTGGATGGTACGGTAATCACTTTTTTTTAGATCATTATAAGACCTCCACTCAAGTTGAGATACATTGTATAGCCCCATCTGGCAGTGAAGGGGTTTAATCACCATGTCCCTCTTCTCTCTGCCGCAGATCGTCTGCTTCATTTACTACCTTCAACCTTCAACCCGGATCATTGCAATCCTCATCACAGGTCGCAGTACCCTTCAATGGAAGTGGATGTTACCCGATGTTCGTCGCCAAACGCTTTGTGTCCAGTTGTACTATTGTGATTGAACATCACCGGTCACTGGAATGGCCTGGATTTGGGACTTTCCACTTGAGACACGGAGTATTCGGGGCTGCAGTGCAGTGTTTTGATTCCTAATCTTCCTGGCTTCTTTTTGCTTCCTTTGCAACGGCACAAACCGCTTATGCTGCCAGTTGTACACCAGGCATGGAATAGCTGGTGCTTGGTTACTAAGGACAGGGTTGCTCCATTCTCCTCAATGGCACCTTCCCCCCCCCCCCCCCCCAACATCCTTTTTTCAGCGTATCCCTCTTTTTACAGCACAGGTCCTGAAACCTGATCTTTGGTTGGGGGGGGGGGGGGGTTGAGGATTGGTTACTCTAAAGCTTATTCGTTTTTAATAAACAATTCCTGCCTCCTCTCTCTAAATCGGCTTGATTTGTGGAATCTCTACTTTGACCCAGTCTATCATAAAGGAGTTCATCTTCTTTGATTAAAAAAGAATGATTTTTTTAAGGCGGCTAACCCCATCAGGTAAAGAACTAAAAGCAGGGATCATGCTCAGGGTTTGGCCTATTTATTCCGCGCTCATGTAATAGACCTTGTTAGAAATGAGAATCTCTAATAATGGCCAGCCAATTTGGGGGGAGCGCAGGAATTGTATTTGTTGTTTTCCATGAATGTTAAATCAATCTTTTGTAACTATTACCCGTGCAATACTCCATGAAGGGTCAGCGCGGTATATGTATTTTTTTTACAAAAAAGAAATTTCAAGGTTAGCGCACCCATCAGGTAGACTAGGGATCATGGATATTTTGCCATCCTCATGATGCCTGTAGACAGAAGATCTCTAAAACCGCGAGCAGATATTTGTTTTCAGGAATGTGCTTTTAATTTCGCGGCATACCAGCGCGATCCAGTAAAGATACAGCAATGCTTCTCTTTGATCCATGATCACGAATAGCGCGCTGGATACAACTGGATGTAGATTAGGATGAAGCAGGGGCAACCTAGTTCAATTTCTGGTATCAGCTCCATTGTGACCTTGGACAAGTCCTATTCTCCCGTTCCTCATGCGACAACAGCAGAGTGTAACGCTCATTGTCAGGGACGTGTGTGTGTAACATCCTATGTGCTGCGTACCGCGCGCTATAACTGCATTGTGACGCGCTCGTCTGTATTCCCATTGGAAAAAGTGCTATAATGGATAGTTGTAAAATACATTTGATTTGTCTCCTTCCAGCATCTAATAAGAAGAACTAAACTTGCGAGATTTCACTACCAGCCATACGAGGCTTTTTTAAATTACCAATATATCCTCCCAAACGGGATTTCCACCCGTAAATAGTAAATCAAAGTGGTTAACACGGGCGGCCGCAAACTTTTATTCTTGTGCGCCCAACTCTCGCCTTTCTTTGCTCCGTGAGTGCGCCTCCCCCCCCACCCCCCTTACGTTCCGTGCGGCGTCACATGAACATCACGTCACCCCCTCCGTCACGTCATTTGCCCGCATGTAACGTCACAAATGACTCCGCGTTGCCATGATCACTAGTCCTGTCGCCGGCAAGAGTGGAAGGTAAGTTGAAAAAATAGAGTTGCGGGGCCTCACCAATCCCTTCGACATTTAAGTTTAAATGCTTTGGGGAAGAGACGCAGGCCGTGCCCCCCCCCCCCCCAGAAAACCGCCAAACACCACCACCCCCCCTGAAAAATCTTGTCGCCTCCCCTTTGTGCGCCCCCCCGCTGGTTACACCACACACACACGTGGTCTGGCCACCCATCGGATTGAAGCAACTTCTTCCACTACAGCTATCCAGTCCTCCATGCCATTTCCTTTGGCCTAATATCCTGACATGATCATTCCGTCTGTTTCCATCTCCTGGATGAATTGGGGCCACCTGCGGTTCTTCGTACTGACCGGCTACAAGTTCCGCCCTTCCGTCCGAAACCGCTTACCTGCAACTTCCTCCCCAGGACTAGGATGAGGATGACTTTTGGAAATGGAAGCAGTGTGAGGTCTCTCGTAGGGCGTGCAGAGTTGGGACCGATGGGCCGCCTCCTCGACAACGTAGCGATAACTCTGAATGTACAAACCTAATGCCATCCGTGAAACGGACTTCCCCTGTTGGCGGTGGAGCTGGGTGTGCTTCGGTTGTGACCAGGCATGGATCTGTTTGTTTATATTGGGCTTTAAAACAAGCCGACGGTAGTGGGTGGAGATATTTGGGGGGGGGGGGGGAACCCTCTAGTATTCTATTAAATTGCTCATCAAGGGTCACAAGGACTAAAGATTACCCCCCCCCCCAAGATAATGTTCGCTCCAAGCCGCACACGTCTGTTTTTCTGTCCAGCCGGTCATGTTTTAAAGTGACAAACCAGCAACGTTTGTTAACCATTAAACAGCATGAACGGGGTCCTGTTTGTCCTTTTCTGCAGGTCCCTTCTCTGTGCACCCTGGGATGGACTCTGAGCAACCGTTTATATATACAGTGGCCGCAGACAACTCTTTCCTCAGCCGTCTGTAAGGGTGTTTTTTCGTGGGCAATACAACCTCTTCTCATTCCGTCCTGTAATGGTGTTTTTTCCCCATCATGAGGCTCTGTGGATCGCCTATTTTGTGGCGTCCCGTCTCCTCGATTTTTTTTTTCCGACCCCCCTGTTTAAATTATTATTATTCTTGTTTAACAGGATTGTAACGGGGGTCTTTGAGCTGATCCCCAGTACTTTCGCTCCCGTAGACCTCTGCCTCAAAGAGGTGCCACTATCGTTACGCCTTTTTTTTTTTTTATTAAAGCCGGGGGCGTCACGTGAGCCAATAGGAAGCCGCCCAGATGATGTCAACGGCTTCCTGTTGCTTCGCTGGTGCGAGAGCGTTGAAAAGCGGCCATTAATGTAACCTGCTAGCCAGCCAGAGCCGGCTTCCAGCACCCCCTTTGGAGCAAAGTAAATCTCTCAAACGCAAGGGTCCCCAGGAACTGAAATGAATGGGATTTTGGGTTCGGAGACCGCCCGCTTCAATTGGCAAAAAAAAAAAAAAAACGCTTGGATTGCCCCTTTCCAGAAATGGTATCCC
>WSYH01007369.1:0-33184 GCA_036426205.1 Ascaphus truei | reverse complement strand
CAGAGGGACCACAACACAGGGGGGTGTATTATACAGGGCCACAAACACAGGGTTTATACAGGGGCCACACACAAGGGGCAATTACAGGGGCCACACACAGAGGGGTTACACAGGGGCTACACATATAGGGGCTATACAGGGGCCACACACACAGGGTCTATACAGGGGCCACACACACAGGGGTTTACAGGGGCCACACACACAGGGGGTTATAAAGGGGCCACACACACAGGGGGTGATACAGGGCAGGCCACACACACAGGGGATTTACAGGGGCCACACACAGCAGGGGCCTTTGACAGGGGCCACATACAGGGGCCTATACAGGGGCCACACACACAGGGGTTATACAGGGGCCACAAAACCACATGGGCTATACAGGGAGCCACACCAACAGGGGGCTTATACAGGGGCTACACAGGGGCTTATACAGGGGCCCACACACACAGGGGGTTATAGAAAAGGCCACACACAGGGGCCACACATACAGGGCTATCAGGCGGCCAACACCAGGGGCTTATACAGAGGCCACACTAGCAGGGCTTATACAGGGGCCACAGACACAGGGTCTTACCAGGGGTCACACCACAAGGGTTTATCAGGGGCCACACACAAGGGGATAACCAGGGGCCACAGACACAGGAGCTTATACAGGCGGCCACACGACATAGGATTATAAAGGGGCCAATACACAAGTAGGTACATATGGGGCAACAATGTATACAGGCGGTGTGTGGGCGTATACGAGGGCCACACACAGCAGGAAATTATACAGGGGCCACACACACAGGGCTTATACAGGGGCCACACACAGGGGCTTATACAGGGGCCACACACAGGGTCCACTAACGGGAGCTTAAACAGGGGCTGACGTCACAACACACAGGGGTTTACAGGGGCCACACACACAGCGGGTTATACAGGGGCCAGACACAGGGGTTTATTATACAGGGGCCACACACACCGGGGGTATCAGGGGCCACACACACAGGGGGTTTATACAGGGGCCACACACACAGGGGGTTATACAGGGGCCACACACACAGGGGTTATACAGGGGCCACTACCACAGGGGGTTACACAGGGGTCCACCACAGGGTGGTTACACAGGGGCCACACACACAGGGTTATAAGGGCCACCAGAGGGGTTAATGGGCAGACCTACGGGAGGCCACACACACAGGGATTATACAGGGGCCACACACACAGGGGGTTATACAGGGGCCACACACAGAGGTGGTTACACAGGAGGACACAACACGGGGGGATATACAGGCAGGACCTGACACACACAGGCGGCCACGCCACCCAGGGTTATACTAGGGGCCCACACACACGAGAGGGCGGGCTTAGTAGGGGACCACAACACAGGAGTTCTACAGGGGCCAATCACACAGGGGTTATAGGGCCACATCACAGAGGCGCAGGATAACACGGCCCCACAGGGGGATTATAACAGGGGCACACAGGTACAGGGGCGACATATACAGGGGACTATAACAGGTGGCACAGCACGTGACACGCACAACAGGGGCTATACAACGGGGCCACAAATCACAGGGGCTCTATACAGGGGCCACACACACAGGAGTTATACAGGGGCCACACACACAGGGGCTATACAGGGGCCACACACACAGGCTGATATACAGGGGCCACACAATGGGTCCGCGGCCACAGGGGTTATACTACAGGGGCACACACACAGGAGGCTTATAAAGGGGCCCAAACACACAGTGTGCGTTCTATACAGGGGCCATCACACACAGGGCAGCAATAACAACGAGGGGCAAGATAGGGCCCACACAATACAGCGGGTTATACCAGGGCACACACACAGGGGGTTATACCAGGGTCACACACTACAGAGGTTATCTACAGGGGCCACCCCACAGGCAACCACAGGGCGGAATACAGGGGCACACACACAGGGGTTTCAGGGGCCAACACACAGTATAGCAGGGGTCACAGGGGTATAAGGGGCTCACACACACAGGGGTTACTACAGGGGCCCACACCAACAGGGGCTTATACAGGGGCAACCACACACAAGGGGTCTTATACAGGGGGCCACAACATACAGGGGTTATTACGGTGGCCACACATCACAGGGGCTGTTAACATGAGCCACACAACAGAGGGCTTATACAGCGAAGGCCACACATACAGGGATTATACAGGTGGCACACACACAGGGCACAAGACAAGGGATTATACCAGAGACACACACTGTATACAGGGAGTTTCCAAGGCGGTACACAGGGGACCCTACACACAGGGGGCTATACAGTCCGGGCCACCACACACAGCGTGTATACAGGGGCCTACACACAGGGGGTTAACCAGCGGGTACCCACAAGCGGGTTTATACCGGGGCCCAAACACACATGGGTTGATTACAGGGAGCCACCCACAGGGGCTCTTATACAGGGGCCACAACTACGAGGGTTTACAGGGGCCACACAACACAGGGGTATATGGACAGGGCGCCACACACACAGGCGGGATATAAGGGTGCCACACACATGCGGGTGTATCACAGCGGTGGCCTGACACATAAACGTGGTGCTATACAGGGGCCACCACACACAGGGGGCTATACAGGGCCAACACAGGTACACAGGGGCTCAAATATGTTATAAGGGGCCAACACACAGGGTTACAGGGGCACAAATACAAGGGTTTAGCACGGGGCCACACACACAGGGGGTTATACAGGGGCCACACACACAGGGATTTACAGGGGCCACACACAGGGGCTTATACAGGGGCCACATACAGGGGCTATACAGGGGCCACACTCACAGGGGTTATACAGGGGCCACAAACACATGGGCTTATACAGGGGCCACACCCACAGGGGCTTATACAGGGGCTACACAGGGGCTTATACAGGGGCCACACACACAGGGGGTTATAGAAGGGCCACACACAGGGGCCACACATACAGGGCTTATCCAGGGGCCACACACAGGGGCTTATACAGAGGCCACACTAGCAGGGGCTTATACAGGGGCCACAGACACAGGGTCTTACACAGGGGTCACACACATAGGGTTTATCCAGGGGCCACACACAAGGGGATAACCAGGGGCCACAGACACAGGAGCTTATACAGGGGCCACACAGACATAGGATTATAAAGGGGCCATACACAGATGGGCTTACATATGGGGCAACAATGTATACAGGGCGTGTGTGGCGTATACAGGGGCCACACACAGAGGAATTTATACAAGGGCCACACACACAGGGCTTATCCAGGGGCCACACACAGGGGCCTATAAAGGGGCCACACACAGGGTCCACTAACGGGAGCTTAAACAGGGTCCACACACACAGGGGTTATACAGGGGCCACACACACAGGGTGTTATACAGGGGCCACAGACACAGGGGTTATACAGGGGCCACACACACAGGGGTTATACAGGGGCCACACACACAGGGGGGTATACAGGGGCCACACACAGAGGGGTTACACAGGGGCCACACACAGAGGGGCTATACAGGGGACACACTCACACAGGGGCTATACAGGGGACACAAACAGGGGATTATACAGGGGTAACACACTCAGGGGCTTACACAGGGGCCACAGACACAGGGTTATCCAGGGGCCAAACACAGAGGGGCTTACATAAGGGCAACAAAAAAACGTGTATACAGGGGTCACACACACGCAGAGGGAATTATCCAGGGGCCACACATACAGGGCTTATCCAGGGGCCACACACAGGGGCTTATACAGGGGCCACACTAGCAGGGGCTTATACAGGGGCCACAGACACAGGGTCTTACACAGGGGTCACACACATCGGTTTGTCAATAAAAGATATGATAAGGACACGATGGATGAACCAATTAGGAAGGCAGGCCTCCTGAAACGTGAAGATATTTTAAGGACAAACTCTCAACAACCAAAGGGAGATTTTAATGTAACATTCCTAACACAATGGGCCTCATGCAGAGAGCAGCGCTATTTCAAAACTCGCCATTTTTTGTGGAAAGTCGCGCAGAAAACTGCCGAAAATGGCGAGTAACGGAAAACGCACCATTTTTTTTTTTTCGTTTTCAAAATCTCGCCGCGCGGCTGGCGAGAACCTACATCTCGCCAGTTTTAAAAATATCCTAATGCAGAGAGCCGCGAACGGCATCTAGCGGCTGTTCGCGCCAAGAAAATGGCGCGATTTGCTACTATTTGCCTCGCCAAGAAAAGTTGGCAATTACATGGAGCTCGCCGCCTATAGGAAAGGGAAAAAAAAATGCGCGATTTTTTTTTACCACATTTCTGCAGCGCGCATCTCTCCAATTCTAACTCGCCACACGCATTAATGCCAAACATTGCAGAATTCGCACATTTCTGCATATGGAGAATAAAACTCTCCAAAAAAGCTACTTTTTATTAAACTCTCCAATTTTTAAATTCGCTGCTCTCTGCATGAGGCCCAATATCGTCAAGATTCGGGGAAAATCCAACAAATTTTAAATAGACATTGGCACCTTTTACAAGGCGATCCCACACTCAAGGACCACCTCCCAGAAAGACCAAAAGTTATCTATAGGAGGGCGGATAATATTAAACATAGACTAGCCCCGAGCTTCTTTCAAACAGTAGCCAACAAGAAGGAAGCCAATTGGCTACCAAAAGTAAAAGGCTTTTTTAAATGTAGTACATGCAAAGCATGCAAACAGGGTTTGCATGAAAAGTTAGATTTTTCCTCAAATGTAACAGGGGAACATTTCAAAACCTCACATTTTATCAATTGTAAAACTGAATATGTAGTCTATTTACTGAGTTGCCCATGCGGTCTCCAGTATGTCGGACGCACAAGTCGACCTTTGCGGGTCCGCATACTGGATCACCTGGGCAACATCAGACGAAGATTAATGACCCATAGTGTGTCGAAACACTTCGCACTCCAGCACTCAGGAGATCCATCTGGTTTGCAATTTAGAGCCATAGAACAGGTTCCCCCTGAATTGGAGAGGGGGGGACAGACTAACTAAGCTAGCCAGAAAAGAGACTTTTGGGATATATAAATTAAAAACCTTGGCCCCCCAAGGATTAAACTTGGACATCGACATTGGGGCTTTTCTGTAGCAACCAGCGCAAGAGTCTACATTTATTAACATGATTTCTTTTTCCTTCTTTCTCTTCTGCCCCTTCCTCCGCTTCCTTCTTTGTAGGCACACCATGCCGGCTTATTTCTATATGTTTTCATTTTAACCCTATTTGTGTAATCGCATGCATTAAAGTAATGTTTTCTAATTAGAGGTCTATTCGATACATTGTCATCTATTCTAATATGCATTCGTTTCGGAACCTTTCTTAATGGGATGTCTATGTGGTATAGAATAGAGTTGTTATCACATATTTTAATATGCATTTACTCTGGAATCTCCTTCCTTAATGGGACATCTTGTGTGTTATAATGTAGAGCTATTACTCATAAGGTCAATAGGAGTACTAATATGGTTAATCTATAATTGCCCACAAGGGGGAGCTGCCCCCACAAAAAATGGATTTGTTTACAGCATCTAAAGGATATGATGTATTTTGCAATATAAGTGTTTTACTGATCTCTTCTGCTTTATATAAAGCTATCGTGACTGCAATTCTATATACATCTATTATGGCAAATATACTTTCCGTTTTGAAAATTTGTCCATTGAATGATCACTTCTGAATAATTGTTTTTAATAGAGTGTAAATTTATATATTTCAGATATAGTGTAAATTTACATTTTTAAATCGGTCACCTGACATTTTTAAATCGATCACCTGTTATTTTTTAATGATTATCTTTTAATGATGACTTTAGATTAACTGTTTTCACTATACCGTAAATTTATATTTTTAAATGTATGACTTGTGTTTCTACCATTTGTGGTATTGAACCTACATCCTCCGCTTATTTTTTAAATTATTATTTTTTAAGCTTGTGGAATTGAACGTCTAGAAATCAATGCTTCTGTGATAATCAACCTGAATTTAGCAATTGTTAATATATTATGAATAACTGGTGTAGCCATGCTGTAAAATGGTTGCAGTCATCTCTCCTGCTGACAGTAAGGCCTGGTAAGTTATGGGCATGCCAGCAGTAATTATGGAGGTTTGCCCTCACACCCTGGTGAGGTGCCCTATGTATGGCTGGGAGTGGTCACAGGCTCTGACTCCCTGGTTGGTGATGTCAGAGTTGTGTCAGCCCCCAGAGGGTACATAAGGCACAGCACTGATCAAAAGTTAGTTCCGTCTAGGAGGACTGTGTAGAGGACATTGAAATTGTGGCTGATGGAAAGGACTTACAAAATGGTGGCTCCTGCTTCCCTGGGAGACCGCGTGGGCCGATGGCAGACTATTCTGCAGATGCACAAATTACCAAGAATTGGCCAGAAGTGGCGCCAACAGGAGAGCCCCGCCCGCATGGTGGGTATGGCGCGAAAGCTGCGGCCGCGCCTTCATGGACAGAGACTCACTCAGCCCCAGTGCTGAGTCAACCACTTAGTCTGTGGGACCCTCCCCTAATATCAACCAGGGGGAGTGGTTTCCAGCTATGTCCCGTGGGTATGAATCCTGCGGGCCCAGGAGCTGGTGCGCTGACGGCCCCATTACCAGAAGTAGTTCTGGCAGCTGAAATTGTGTGCAAGAAAGAAGGATACTTTGCACGCAAGGCAGCTGAAAGGAAGCGGCTGGAGTTGGCGGCAAAAGAAGAACCCCACCCTGTTGGGGAAAAGCGCGCAAAAGCTGTGGTTGCGCCCTCTAGGACTGAGAGAGGCGCGGCCTTAATTAAAGGACATCCTATCCCCTTGTGGGACCCGCCCATAATTGCTACCCCTGGGGGCGGATTCCAATTGTGTCAGAGGAGGGCGGAGCTAAACCAAGGAGTGGCTGACCATTCAACCCCTGTTGGTCACTCGTGCGGAACCAGCTCCCAGGACAGACCAGTATTACGGGTAGCTCCTACCAAGAATATGGCCTGCTCCCCAGATGCGAACCGGATGGTTTCAACCCAACCCTACGCGATACCCGGCGGGGTACTAGTGATACGCGTGGGGGGCGCGGAGACAGTAGTAGGCTACAATGCCGGCTACCCGACGGCGCCATGGGCACTGCCGCGCGCTGTCCCCAGTGTGGCACCCAATATCTGTGGCCAATGCCCACCTTTGTGCCCATACAGAACAATGATCCAGGGGGGAATACAGCTATGCTGTCCGGCGAGTTTCCCGGTGCGCTATGGACTAACGGTGCGGACCCTGAGGAGTGTGATGTGGTCGGTTCGGCAATCGACCGAGAGAAGAGAAGGCGGTCGCCGCGTTCGGCGACCCCAAGTACCCTGAGTGCGGATCCCTTGGATGAGGACCCAAGGAACCGACAAGTACTTTAGTTTGGCCAGTGGCGGTGTCCGTTGGAGGAAATGGGAACAAAAGGCCACTTACCGGAAGTGACAGTGGACGGAGCCGGGTGTCGCCGGTGGAGCAGAGAACAGAGAGGCGGAGCCCAGCTGTTCTCGGGATCGGCGGGTCCAGTAGCAACGGGCGATCCACGCCCAACCTGCGGACTGGTAAGGATAGCCCTTGTCCTTGCCAGGCTCCGATGCCATCGCTCGAGGCGGAGAGGCCGTGCCAGGCCCGGACGGCGCACGTGGACACGGAGGGACTTCCGGACCTGATTGTGGAGGAAGAGATCCCGCATGGGGGTCCATCCCAAGATGGCGATGCTTCCGTTTCCAGTGACGACGGCGTTTCCGGCAGAGGCGGCGGAACCAGTGGGAGCAGAGAACACGCAGCTCAGCGATCGGGTGGTGGTTCCCGATCGAATAAGAAAAACCGGAGTACGTGGAGGCCTGAGAGGGGTGAGACGCCACCGGCGATACCACTGTCCAGTGGTACGGGACAATCTCAGGAAGGCGAACGGGTCGGAACCCCGCGGCTTCCGACTGCCTACCCCTATGCCCGACCCCATGCCCTAGCTAAGGCCCCTGTCCCAGTCACCTGTTCCCGGGGATCATCCTCCAGCTATGGGGGTGTCGGAAGGGTCTTTGGGGGTTGGGGAGAACCGGACTGGGGATAGAATGGGTAGTTTTGATTCCGGGGAGGGATCCTGGGGAGGAGGACAATTGGGACGGGTATCTAAGTCCCGGTGGGTGCCGGAAGAGGAGGATATACCGTCTGGTGAGGCTCCGAAACACGAGAGGTGGTCCAGGCCCCGTTCTGCAGGGACTTCCGGGGTGTGCTCCTGGGGAGGTACCGACGAGGGGGACTCTCAGGAGTGGAACGAGAAGCCCAGGGAGACCCGTTGGTGGGCCCCCTTATTCGAGGGGTATGTGGGTTGGATGGACCGCACGCGGTTTTTGCTACAAACAGATGACATTGTAGATTACTGGTGGGCTAGAGGGGAGTTCACGCCCGCAGAGAAGAAAAAGGAAATGCAATATCGGTGGCTCATGATAGACCGAAATGAAATAGAACCCATGGGCCCTGGTATATTATCTGACCCCATAGATCCAGATGAGCCCCTATCATGGGTGTTACCAGGGAGAGCAGGGAACGCCAACCTAACTAGGAGTAGTAGGGCGGAAAGGGCGATCATCGCGAAATACGAGTACTCTCATGGGTTGGAATACCCGTATGTTCCTGAACCCCTCATGGAGGAGATCGAGGAGAATAGGGACAAGTGGCTAAGAGAGACCATTGAGGAGTACATGGTCAACAAAGGGGGTGCCATTACTGGTGGTAAGGCAGAAGAGAGGATAGAGCACCTAATAAGGGTCTGGAGTATTGGGAGGAGTGTGTACAAACACAGGGTAGTATACAGGCCTGAGAGGGGGTTGCCGCGTAGCTATCATGTGACTGTTCTGGACATGGGGTGTCGAGAAGTAAAGAAACCTGACCCAAGGCACTATTATTAGGGGGTACTAGTGGCATTACGCGGCTCGTGGCTGCTGGTCAGGGCATACTTGGCGTGATGTGAACTGTTTCATTGTATTATGAATCTCATGTGTGATGTTCTAATAATAATGTTCCATTTTACAGTGCTTCCTGACGAAAGGTGTTCAAATTTAGGTCCCAGCTGGGGATGGTGGGATTCACCAGGGGGAGAATGTAACCATGCTGTAAAATGGTTGCAGTCATCTCTCCTGCTGACAGTAAGGCCTGGTAAGTTATGGGCATGCCAGTAGGAATTATGGAGGTTTACCCTCACACCTTGGTGAGGTGCCCTATGTATGGCTGGGAGTGGTCACAGGCTCTGACTCCCTGGTTGGTGATGTCAGAGTTGTGTCAGCCCCAAGAGGGTACATAAGGCACAGCACTGATCAAAAGTTAGTTCCGTCTAGTCTAGAAGTTATCAGAGGAAGATCAAAGTTAGTGTATCAAAAGGACTAATGAGACTGTGACCAGGGACCTGGCACAGGTGAAGTATCCCTGCGGGGATAGGGAATCCCTACATTAGGAGGACACACCTTTCAAAGGGAAGTACGGTGAACAATGGAGGGCTGAATACACCCCATTGTGGAGGGCAGCTGGCCCACCGTACAAATAAAGATGTCCTTGATTACCAACACTCTCGTGTGCAAGTGTGGAGTTATTGCACGGAGAGGGGCACCACAGAGGAGTTCCTCGCCAGGACCATCCCCGAGTGACCGAAGGGACCCTGATGAGGTGGAGGCGCTGCACTGGATATAGGTAGGGACTCAGCACACTGACCTCAGCTTCCTGTCGGGTTGGCAAATCCCCACACACTATCAGTGCGGGAGACTCGAGTCCAGGTAGCCAAAGGTGCACCACCAGACAATCACACAGTAGGATTAAGGGACTGTTAGATCAAGGGGCCAATATGAGATTGGGTGGGTCTGGCCAGTTCAGAAAATCCGTTACACTGGTATGTTTAGTGTTTTGATTCTCAATTGTATAACTATTGAATGGTACTTGAATTTTGCTTAGCAGAAAAGACCAAGCACACGTAAGAATGTGAGGCTGTTAGAAGCCAGAGCAGACCTAGCAGTACTGCTTTATAAGGGAAGGCATCACAATCATTCATAGGCATATACATATGGACCCCTAAAGTTTATATTCCAACAAGTGCTAGGTGCTGCGACACAGCACATGGATTGTGTTACCCCAATCTATGTGTAGATTTAGATTAAACATTTCCGGATATATAAAACATCTGTACACAGTCAGGACGAGGGAGTCATTGACACACTACATAAACACAGCTGCGAAACAGCACATTCATTACACCTCACTAATTTATGTGTAGATATAGATCATCCATTCTGTATGTATACACAATCTGTGCATAGTCCGTAGGAGGGACTTAATGCCACACTACGTAAGGGCACGATTCACTGAAGTAACTGACTTGACAGAGTGCATTCTGAACCCACATTTTTTGTCCGTTCTTACATGTCACTACATTGAAGACATTACAACAATTATAGATTTTAATACATTTATTGGAACAGGTATAGTCGATTAGTACAATAGAGTAGATGATTGACTTGCCTATATATAGTGAAGACAATGAGCATCCGCAGGAACCTGAACAACCATCACTGCGACACGCGTAGTTCCCTGCCGGACCCATTGTGTGAAGGGACCCAGGTAGCCGCCGACTTCCGGAAAGATCCCTCCTTCCGGTCCCGCTGTCGACGCGCTAGTGGGAGCTCAACTGGAAGAGAAGGGTTCACCGGACAGACCCACGCTGACATCGGGCTGTTTGTTTCTTTTTGTGTGAGTGCTACATAGTTTTATACTTTTACTTGTTGAAATAACCTTTTTGCTACTACCAGGCTTTGCCCATTTCTTAGTATTGGGCACCTGGGAGAGGACCCATTCATCCATTGCCTCCATTGGAGCATTGAAAAGGAGGACGAGACTGATCCTTCTATTGAGAACACCATTCACTGAGGGAAGCTCACACAAGGCCGTGTGAGTTTTTTCTTCTTTATATATTCCTCTATTTTTGAGGACATATGTTACACCCTACCTACTCCATTCTTCTCTGAGGGAAAAGTCTCACACTGGGCCGTGTGAGTCATTGAAACTATTGTTTATTGTTTCCTTATTATATTATATATTTTATTAATATCATCTGTCCCTCCACACACCACCCCTTCCACTATCCTCCTCCCCTCCTTCTCACCTTCCACTCCCTTCCTCCCCTTTCGACCTAAGACAACTATGTCTTTTAATGCATGCATTAATTTTGTGTATTTCCAATATCTTTTATTTTTCCGAGTTCAACATCTTGCGCTGACCATTACACCACCTTTATTTAAAACTATAAAGGGGTTAGGGTGGTGTTAGCGTTGGTTTTAATCTGGAGCTCAGTCACTGGAAGCGTTAAAAATGTAGTCTGTGTAGTCCCAAATCACCATTGTTACAGTCTTGTCATGTGTTAAAAAACAGTTTGTTTTGGGAACATCACTTTTCGAGTCTCAAAAAGTCAGACTGAAGTATGTGTTAAGGTCAGAAGGCTTGGCTGTGTGCATACAGGATTGGTGTCTCTCGCATACATGTTGTATTGGAGTCTTCCTTACAGCTGTGGAAGATCTAATGAACATGAGAGGAGTAGGGGCCCCAGAACAGGCCTTGCGGGACCACAGGTGTATCCAGGGGGTTTGTTTTAAGACCTGACGATGGACACATGTTGGGATCTCTTCCTGATAGGTAGGACTGAAACCAGTTTTTAAAGCATGTTTCCCTATTCCAGAGCTCTGGAGTTTGTTAAGCAGGAATAACATGATCAACTGTGTCAAAAGCCTTTGCAAAATCTCGGATACTGAACCATGAGTTTCCCCGTTCCATTCCACACTGATTTCATTTGCAAACTTTTGGCAGTAGTTACGGTGGAGTGTTTGGGGGACGAACCCAGACTGTATGGCTAGGGAATTTGTCTTGGGTAGAAATCTCTTTAATTGGGAGTGAAACATTTTTCCATACTTTTGGATAGAATTGGGGAAGTGAGATTGGCCTGTATTTGGACAGTGTTTTGTCCCCACTTTTGAAGATTGGGAGAACTCTGGCAGTTTCCAGGTCTAGGATATGGCCTGCAGACGGATGAGTTGACTATGGACGCAATTGTTTGGGCAATGGCTGGGGCACCAGTCGTAGGAAACCTAGATTGTAGTAAGTCGGTCCCAATTGGCTGCTTAGTTTTTAGTTTGAGGAGCGCTGTGTTAAATCTCCTCTTCAGATACTGGGCTAAATTGAAAATTGTGGGCATGTTGGGGGGGTGTGGGACTATAGAGGTACTCCCAGGATGAGATTCAGGTTTGGGTTTGTGCTGCGTTTCGCTAATATTTAGTGGCACACCCCACAAAGTAATCATTGAATGCATTGCAATGTCAGTGGGGTTTGTCAGAGTAATATCCCCCTTAGTGATTTACTTGGTTGTTGATGTTAGGAGGCTGGAATATATGTTGATGAACCTTCCAGAAGTTAGCTGGGTTTGATGTTTTTGGTGGGGAGATGTCAGAGTATAGTTGTGCTTTGCATACCTTTGTTTGCCTTGTGCCACCGTTCCGCAGGCATCTTAGTGATTGAGATCCTGGTATGCCATTACTTTGTAGTTTTCCACAAGGCTCCCTGAAACTGGTAGAGTGCTATAAGGTCAGTGTAACCCATGGAAGGTGGGCCCCCCGTACCCTTATTTTGCGTAGTGGACATGGGTTCGCAGAGTTTTAAAAGAACTCGGATTGGAAATAGTCGAGCGGCAGATCAGGGTCGGAATTAAATCGATTCTGTGCCATGGGCAGTTGGTAAGGTCATCCAGAACTGTTTGGGTAAAAGTTTTTAAATGTTTCTAGTGAGGAGAACTCTAGGGCTTGAATGGGGAGGTTTATTTTCCTTACCAGTACACACATTGCATGGTCACTGAAATATCAGGAAGGATGCATGTCTGGGGGATTTGATTGCTGGGGTTTGAGGAAAAATCCAGTCTAGCAGAATGGTTATGCGACTTCAGTTTATTTCGTGTGGGTTGGGAAATGAGGTGCGATGGTTAATTGACTGAGTTGTATCTGGATTTTGGTGTTTTTAGGGTCAAGCCAATTGAAGTTAAATCCCCAAGAACTCAGCTCACTCTTCTCATTCAAAGGAAATGGAGCCAAGAAAAGGTGGTGATATCAGTCAAGGATTGTAGAGGGGCTTTAGGGGGGGGGTAGATGCCAGCAAGCAAGATGGTCTTGAATGGGGAGGGGAGGCAATTTTGCCAACTATAGTTTCAAAAGAGGGTGGACTTTGGGGCAATGTACAAGTGTAAATTATAAGGTGTCTCCAATAAAATAACACCCCACTCCCCTCTCTTTGACCTATCTTTCTAAAATGGAGTATCCCTGATGGCGATATTGCATCAGGGGTTTTAGAGGATAGCCATGTTTCTGTAAGAACGATGGCTTTGTTTTTAGCATAGGCACACCATGCCCTTATTCATCCAGTTTAGGCAGCAGGCTACGTGTTTATATGGCGACAGATAGCCCTTTTTGGAATTTAAAGGTGAATTCTCAGGGGCATGGGCAGAGCTGAAATGGGAGGACCTGGGTAGTTTCATCAACATCACCTGCTAGAGAGAGATATAGTATGAGTAGAAATTTGGGTAGTTTGTTTGCAAGTTGTAAATTTGGTGGTGTTGTTTCCATTAGGTAGAAGTGGTTGGTGTGCTGGTTTTATAGTTCTCCACCCACTTCAGTAGATAGTGCAAGGCTTTTGAGTAGTCCAGGGTGTATGGTGATGTTGGGTTGTGGGGCAGTAGGAGGAGTTTGTAGTGGATAGAGGGGTAACATCTCCATGAGGCCAGGAGAAAGAAAAAGTTAAAACATGCAGGTTTCATGATGCTAGAGGTAGGCATGTTCTCAAGACTTAAAGCCGCAGTTTTTTGCGCATTTACCTTGTCAAGTGTTTTGCTGCATTGCAATGCTAGGGTCAATTCAGGGTTTCAGTGTTTTGTGCAGTCAGTTTTGGGAGAGGCTGCAGTGAAATAAGTTGTAAAGGGGTGGGGGGTTAAACTATGCAGGCTAACAAGCATGGGATCATAGTGTGAAATGAATAGCTTACCGTTTGTTGTCTTGAGTAAAAGAGTGTGCAGTAGATCCAGTCCCCAGTCACCTCTAGTCAAACTGTAGTCTAACTGTTTTTATCACTTTAAAACCTCACTTTAAATGCCTCGCTGCCTAATGCAGTTCCTGCCCAATGCAGCAAAGGTATGTTGGGATAGCTTGGGGAGCATGTATATAGGGTATAGGGTCTGATAGCCTATTTCCAACATAGCCCTCCAACCCCAGGCGTGGGAAAAATCATTCCCCAATCCCCTACTTGCCCACAGTTTGGAGAGTGGGCACTCTAGGGATTTCCTGTTCACACAGTCTGTGCGACAACGCCACCTTGACTACTTAGCATAGGTGCACTCCCCTCTTTACCTGGCCTCTCTCAGGCTGGAAGGGAAACTCAGGGGGTGAGCTAGCCCAAATGGTCAACAGGATGTCCTATTTAGCATCCATCTGGCCAATTCACACCCTGGGACTCTGGGGCTTACATATGCAGAGACTCACAAGCATGGGCGTCCGCAGAATTTTTTTCAGGGGGGGGCATAATTTTAACGGCCAGTGCCCGGCGTAAAAGTGGTGGTGAGTGCACCGTGGCGAGCGAGCCGCCCAGCATAAGCGGGGTTTCACCCCCCCGAGAAAATTTTGAAAAAAAGTGAGCAAATGGTGCATTTTCAAGCAAATTTTAGAAAGAAGGTTAATAAAGCAACTGTGAAAGTGTAGTTATGACATCAAAAAAGAGCAGCTACTCAGGGGGTGCCGGATCTGGTGGGTTTGCATGTGAACTGGCCATTGGTCACGCTGGCGCTTTAAGTGCGGACAAGTCTTCTGCGTTAGGGGGGAATTCGCTTTCTCCGAATCATTATACGTGAACTTGAGAGTCAGAATCTGGAAGAACAGTATGGGTTATTTGGGGTAGTGTACAGTAAGCTAACATGTATAGGGTACAGTTAAGATAATACGGGGTAATAGATATCCAGAATCCAGAGTGGGAGAACAGGAGAGAGCGGAGATAGGAGACAAAGAGAGGAGTCATGGGTGACAAGAGAGGGATGCAGCATGATACGAGGAGATGGATGGTCGCATGGGACAGAGGAGAGGAGGGCAGGTGATGACGAGGAGGGACGAGGCAGGAGATGACAGAGAGAGGGAGGGCGGGTGGTGACAGAGAGAGCGAGGGCAGGGATGGGACAGAGACAGAGAGGACGAGGCAGGCCAAGAGATCGAGAGGGGTAAGTGAGAGCACGGAGTGAAGAAGCGAGGCAGGGTGACAGAGGAGAGCAGGAGGGAGAACACAAGAGAGTGGAGTGTCGACAGAGAGAGCGAGCGGAGATGACAGAGAGAGACGAGGCAGGATAACGAAGGATGCAGGATGAAGGCAGGATGAAAGGACGAGGAGTGACAAAGGAGCGATGGTAGGGTGAAGAGAGAGCGAGGCAGGGTGAGCATAGAGAAGCGAGGAGGGCAGGGTTGACAGAGAGAGCGAGGCAGGATGACAGAGAGAGGAGGCAGGGCGACAGAGAGAGCGAGGCAGGGTGACAGAGAGGAGCGAGGCAGGATGACAGATGAGAGCGAGGCAGGAGACGAGAGAGAGCAAGGCAGGATGCCAGAGAGAGATGCCTGCAAAAGAGGCAGCAGGTGGACAGAGGAAGCAGGGCAGGTGACGAGAGAGCGAGGCCGAGTGACAGAGAGAGCGATTAGGATTTGACAAGGAGACAGTAGAAAAGGGGAAGGCAAGAGCGGAGGCGAGGAGGGTGACAGAGTAGGCGAGCGCAGGACAGAGAGACGAGAGTGCAGAGCGGCGGCAGGGATGACGAGAGAGCGAGCGAGTGAGACGGGCTGGTGGACAGACGGGGGAGCACGAGGCAGGGTGAAAGAGGAGAGCCGAGGCAGGGTGACAGAGAGAGCGAGGCAGGGTTGACGAGAGAGCGGGCCCGGGTGACGAGAGCGCGAGGCAGGGTGACAGAAGGAGAGGGAGAGAGGAGGAGGAGAAAGGGGGGAGACAGGGGAGACATTAGGGGAGGTCCAGGGAGCTGTCTGTGGGTGGGCAAGAGGAGGGTCGGAGAGGTGTTGCGGCGGACCAGGGGAGGTCTAGGGGGATCAGGGGAGAGGCCCATGGGGGACCAGGGAGCCCGTGGGGGGACCTGGAGGCCTGGTGGGACCCAGGGAAGGTCTTGGGGGGACCCAGGAGAGGCCCATGGGGGGACCAGGAGAGGCATGGGGGGACCCGGGGGAGGTTCTTGGGGGAACACAGGGGAAGTACCCTGGGCCCATGGGGGGGACAGTGAGGATGCGCCAGGTCTGGGAGGGAGTCGAGGAGAAGATGGCCCTAACGATGAGCCAGGCTGAGTGAATCCATGTCGGGACGGGAAAGGGAGTGAGTGGGGGCGGGTGAGTGTCTGTGTGGGATCCGGGGCCGGCGCCCAGGTGATGATTTGGGAGAAAGGAGGTCTTGGGGGGACAGGGGAGGTCTTGGGGGGACAACAGGGGGGCCGTGGGGGGGGGACCAGGGGAGGCCGTGGGGGACCAAGGGGAGGCCGGTGTGGGGGACACAGGGGAGGACCAGGTGGGGGGACAAGTGGCGATGACTGCCAGTGGGGCGGACCAGGGGAGGGCGCGTGCGGGAGGACCAGAGGGGAGAGGTAGGCCGGGTGGGGGGAGGTACTTGGTGGCCGTGGGGGGACCGATGGAGGGCCGGTGGGAGGACATCTGGAGGCCGTGGGGGGGACCTCAGTGGACGTGCAGCGCAGCTTGGCTAGGGACCGAGGGGACGTTGATAATGGCGAGGGAAACCCCACAGGGCGCCCCGCACGCTGGGGGGGACCAGGGAGACGTGTGAGGGACGCCCAGCGGACGCGACAGGCGCCTGGCGAGTGGGGGGACCATCGTGGGCTGGAGGGCGCGTGGGGGGGGATGCCAGGGGAAGAGAGTCGAGGGGACAACAGGAGAGATGAGAGGCTCGCCAGAGCCCACGGCGTTGTGGGAGGGACCTCTGGAGGCCGTGGGGGACCAGGGAGCGGACAGGGGAGCTCCGTCTGGTGAGGCACCCAGGAGGAAACGCGCATGGCGATGAGACCGCGGGGGGACCCAGGGGGAGGCCGGGCCATCCGGGGGGGAAGATCTGGACGGCACGCCGTACTGGGGTGACGCCCTCTGGAGCGGCAAATGGGGAGCCCTGGTGGAGTGGGTGGCACACATGGGTTGGGACACAGGGAGAAGGGTCGTGTAGTGGCGCGTGGGAACGCTCGACGCGGAGGGAGGTCCTTGTCCTCATGGTGGACAGTACGTGTGGGGGGACCTGCGTTGTGAGGGGTCCGTCGTGGGGAGGGGGAGCCAGCAGAGAGCACGTGCTCGGGCTAGACAGAGCCAACCGCTGGGGGGACCAGAGGTCCCGAGAGGGGGGCTCGTGAGGTTATTGGAGGTTGATGTGAAAAAGCGCCCGAGTGATGAGCAGGACCCTTGGCGTACGGAGCGATTTCGTGACGGAGGTCCGCTTACGGGTCAGGGTGGGCGGCCTACGGGTGGGGACCGTTTGGGGAGGCCATGGGGGGACCCAGGGAGTAGGCCGGGGTGTGGGAAAGTGGGTGAGGCTCGTGGGGGGACCAGGGGAGGCCGTGGGGGGACCAGGGGAGACCAGTGAGGGGTCCAAAGGAGGCCAGGAGAGAAGCATGGGAGGACATGGGACATTGCTTACCTGCTCTAGAAGAAATGGCGGCTTCACAGCTCAGAGCCTGGCTGCGAGCCTAAAAAAAAAATCCTGGCAAAGCGCCAGCCAATCAGGTTGGGGGGGGGGAGTCCGGCACGGGAATTGTTTTTGAGACTTCATTGGGCACGGCCAGGACTGCGAGTGATCCAGGGGGGGGGCAAGCGCCCCCCCTTGCCCCCCCCTGCGGACGCCCATGCTCACAAGTGTTGGCCCAGCATGATACCTTTGAAGCTTGCATAGGAAAGTGACCCAGTTCATAGGTGTCAAAACATTTGGATCTTGTGTGCATTTTAATGACCGGAGGAAAAAAAACTTCCTCCTGCTTGTCCCTTTTAAAACCTGCAGCAAAAATACACTTTATTGAACATACATGTTCCCCTTATCTCCCAATTATATTTTTCATATGTGTGTGCTGGGATGCACATACAATCCTGCAAAATGGGGACAACAGGGGATAGAGGGAAAAATAAGACATGTACAGTGCATGAAAAATTAACCCCTTCATCCCCAATACGAAATAGGGGTAACCAACCGAGCACACTGCCTTTATTAATGCGCTGATTACCCCCATTTTTGTCACATCCGCACTCTCTCAGGGCAAACATTACATAGTTACATAGTTACATAGTAGATGAGGTTGAAAAAAGACGTACGTCCATCAAGTTCAACCTATGATAAATTTAGACAACAGATACTTTATCCTATATCTATACTTACTTATTGATCCAGAGGAAGGCAAAAAAAAAACCCATTAAGGGGGAAAATTAATTCCTTCCTGACTCCATGAATTGGCAATCAGATTCATCCCTGGATCAATATCCTTCCCATGTATACTTATTTGGTACAGTATATCCCTTTATACCTATCCCATCTAAAAAGATGTCCAACCTTTTTTTGAACTAATCTATTGTATCTGCCATCACAGTCTCCATGGGTAATGAATTCCACATTTTAACTGCCCTTACTGTAAAGAACCCTTTCCTTTGTTGCTGGTGAAATTTCCTTTCCTCCAACCTTAAGGGATGGCCCAGAGTCCTTTGTACTGCCCGTGGGATGAATAGTTCTTTTGAAAGCTCCTTGTATTGTCCCTGAATATATTTGTATATAGTTATCATATCCCCTCTTAGACGCCTCTTTTCTAATGTAAATAAATGTAGAAGATAAATGGGCAGTTTTTAAAACATTGTTAGAATGTTCATTCCCCTTTATTAATTTGGTGGCTCTTCTCTGCACTCTCTCTAGTTCCATAATGTCTTTTCTTAGGATTGGTGCCCAAAATTGTACTCCATATTCAAGGTGTGGTCTTACTAATGCTTTGTAAAGGGGCATAATTATGTTTACTTCCCTTCCATCCATTGCCCGTTTGATGCAAGATAAGATCTTGTTTGCCTTTGCAGCTACTGCATGACATTGGGCACTATTGCTAAGCCTGCTGTCTACAAGCACTCCTAAATCCTTCTCCATCAAGGATTCCCCCAATATATTTCCATTTAATTAATAAGTCGCCTTTTTATTCTTGTATCCCAAATGCATAACCTTACATTTATCTGTATTAAACCTCATCTGCCATTTACCTGCCCACGTTTCCAGTCTCTCCAAGTCCTTCTGAAGAGAAATTACATCCTGCTCTGATTCTATTACATTACACAATTTAGTATCATCAGCAAAGATGGAGACTTTACTCTCGATCCCAACCTCAAGGTCATTAATAAACAAGTTAAAAAGCAGGGGTCCCAGTACCGATCCCTGAGGTACTCCACTCACGACTTTAGCCCAACCTGATAAAGTTCCATTTATGACAACCCTCTGTTGTCTGTCCTTTAACCAGTTTTCAATCCAGGTGCATACATTATTACTGAGTCCAACTTTCTTTATTTTGTACATCAACCTCTTGTGTGAAACCGTATCAAAAGCCTTTGCAAAATCTAAGTAGACCACATCAACTGCATTACCCTGGTCTAAACTCCTACTTACCTCTTCAAAGAAACAAATAAGGTTAGTTTGGCAAGATCTATCCTTCATAAATCCATGCTGACTATTACTAATAATTTTGTTTTCCATTAGGTATTCCTGAATATTATCCCGTATTAAACCTTATCGATCTCGCTACTCTGTCTTTTATCTTTCCATATAAACTGAAAGATTCTATTCTGAATATTTTTCAGTTCATAAAGAGGGACCTTTATCAGGAGCATCTGGGGGAAAAAAATATAGGAGCCTAGGTAATATATTCATTTTTACAGACGCTATCCTGCCTAACCATGATATCTGAAAACTGTTCCAGGTCTGGAGATTTTTTATTTATTTATCCAAAGAGGGATGGAAAATTACTTTTGGTATAGTTTTTGGTGATGAATTTGCTATATTAATTCCCAGGTATTTGATATACGTCTAGCTCCATTTTATAGTTAAAATTTGTTTGTAGCAGTTTAATTTCTGAGGCTGATATAGTTAAATTTAGGGCTTCCGATTTATCATTATTAATTTTGTAGCCTGAAATTTTCCCGAATTGGTATAGTTGCTATTGAAAGTTCGACAAGGAAATCAGTGGATTGGCTAGTGTCAGAACTATGTACTGTAGTCTGAGAAAAGCGAGATCTTGTAGTCTGTCCCACCTATCTGGATTCCTTGGATATTTATATCCTCTCTAATTGTGGACGCTAGTGGTTCAATTGTCAATGCAAAGAGAAGCGGAGATAGGGGGCATCCCTGTCTGGTGCCTTTTTTTTATTTTGATGGGATCTGAATCTCCTCACGGAAGTTTGATATATGCTGTGGGCGTCCTGTAAAGAGCTCTAGTGCCCCCCAGGAAAGGGCCTGAGAAACTGAATTTTAACAATGTTTGATCTAAAAATGCCCACTTTGATAGATTAAACTCTTTTTCTGCGTCCAGACTTAATAGAATTGCCTTCTTATCGGTCAGATGCACATGGTCCATAATATCTATATGATTTTTCTGGTGTTGTCCGAGACTTGTCTGCCTGTGACAACCTACTTGATCTATATGAATTAGTTTTGGGAGGATCGGGGTTAGTTTGTTTGCTAGAATTTTGCTATAAATTTTAAAATCTGATTTCTAAAGAGATAGCTATGGGTCTATAATTGGATATCTTCCTTCCTTGTGTATAATTGCTAGATTGGCCATTGACATCGAGGCAGGGATGTCTGTTCCCTCCAGGAAAAAATTTAACATCTCGAGAATAAACGAGAACAGCACCGCTTTAAACTTTTTATAATACAGGTTGGAAAAACCGTCCGGGCCTGGAGTTTTATTTATTTTGAGTGATTTTATAGCTTCATCAAGTTCTTTCTGCAAAATTTTGCATCAAGTGTTTGGGTGTCTTCCTAAGGTAATGAAGGGAGGTTACATTTTTAAAGATATTCAGATGTTGCCTCGGACCCGTAAGTCCTCCACCATCCCCCACCCCCCGGCCGACTCTAAATTGTATAATTTTGCATAGAAGTTTGTAAATTCCTGGGCTATGTCTTTTTCGTTGTATATTATTCCTGTTTTGGTCTGAATTGCTGGGATTTGAGATTTAACTCTCAGACCTCCTGAGTTTGTTAGCTAATAATCTGTCCGCTTTGTTGCCCTTATCATAATAACGTTGGTTTGTCCATCTTTGTTCTCTCTTTACTTCGTCTAGCTGAATTTTCTTAAGATCTAATCTTGTTTTATCTACTAATTAATTTTTTTGAGGGGATCTTTTTGTGCTGTTCTTCGGTTAATTTATTCGATATTTCTTTGTATTGTTTTTGTATCTTTTTTCTCGTATGCCGCTATAGAGAAGATCTCCTCTAATAGTTGCCTTATGGGCCTCCCACAGCATTGCTGGAGAGGACACTGTGCCCTTGTTTATTGAGAAATATTCTATGAGTTTTTGTTTGATTTCTCTGTCGGGCGAATTTAATAGTGTCGTTTAATTTCCATGGATATCGATTATTTTTATGAAAGGGAAGAGAGAGCACTAATTTAATAGGAGCATGGTCCGACCAAGTTATTGTACCAATGTTCGACTGGGCGGATGCCTGTAGAATATATTTGGTACCCAGAAAATAATCATGTTACGCTGTGCTCACCACAAACAGGACGAGACCCCGGTACTGAGATGGGAATAGGTAAACATCAGCCACAGACACGGGGCCACGTCCGGAGTGCAGGATAGTCTTGGCAGCAGAGTCTGGAGTGGAGAGGCCAGGGTAGTTGTATACTTGCCAGGTTCAGTGCAGGAGAGGTCCGGAGCGTGGAAGGTACCATGCCAAGGTCAGAGTTGGAGAGAGCAGGGTAGTTGAAGTTCAAAGCCGAGTTCAGGATTCCAGATAAGCGGGTGGTCAAAGGCAAGCCAGGTCGGTACACAAGGGGTTAATCTAGGAAGCACGGCAGCAGGACAAGGACAAGACAGGATCAGCAGAGGCAAACACAGAGTAACACAATCTATGCTCAGCCAAAGTGCCAGTGGCACAGCTGAGCATATATAGGCTTGATTAGCCAATCCCCATGGGGGATGGAGCAGAGGCACGGCCTCCACAGAAGCCTGTGATAGGTTCCAGCCTATGAGCAGGTACAGCTGTAGTATCAGCTGATGATGTAGTTGCCATGGAGCTTGGGGGCGTGGTGCACATGTCATGTGCATGCGCTGCGCACTGGGAGCGTGCGGCGCGATCTGGAGGCAGAGCCTGAGTTTGAGGAGTTAGGTGATGTCACTGCTGCATGCATGTCCGCTGTGCGTGTCAGGAGAGGAGTACGGGCTGAAGGTGCCCCACGCGTGCGCAGAGCTGCGCGAGAGGAAGCGCGGGTTAGGCGTGCTTCCGTAATCCTCACAGTACCCCCCCCGCCCCTTCAAGAGAGACCTCCGGGCGATCCTTGCGAGGTTTTATGGGGTATTTCAGGTGGAATTTCCTTACCAGCTCGGGCGCATGGACCTGATGATGTGAAATCCAAGAGCGTTCCTTGGGTCCGTATCCCTTCCAATGAACCAGATATTGGATGGTTCTCCTTGATACCCTGGAGTCTATGATCGCCTGTATCTCGTACTCCTGGTGCCCCTGTACGAGTTGGGGGGCGGTGGTGTAGGAGAGGGATCCGAGAAACGGGGACTGCGAAATGCGGGTTTCAACAAAGACACATGGAAAACGGATGGGATCCTCATAGATGCTGGGAGTTGTAATCGATATGCCACTGGGTTAATCTTCTCCAGAATTGAAAAAGGGCCCAAGAATCTTGGGGCCAGCTTGAGTGTGGGGACTTTTAAGCATATGTTCCTAGAGGACAGCCATACCTTGTCTCCTGGTCTTAAGTCAGGTATCCCTCAGCGGTGGCGGTCTGCTTGAACCTTCTGTCTTGATGAAGCCTTCCTAAGGTTCTCCTGAATCCTGGTCCATGAGGACTTTAGGGCTTGAATCTGGTTGTCCGCTGCCGGAACCCCAGAAGAAGAAAGCGTGATGGGTAGTCGTGCAGGGTGAAATCCATAGTTCACGAAGAAGGACGACTCTTGGGTAGATTCACTCCGTAAGGAATTGTGGGCAAACTCCGCCCAGGGAAGGAGCTCTGTCCAATTGTCTTGGGTGTCGGTAACGAAGCAGCACAGGTACTGGTCCAAGGACTGGTTGGTCCTCTCTGTTTGTCCGTTAGTCTGGGGGTGATACCCGGAAGAGAATTGCAGACTATACCCAACCTTTTTGAGAACGCCCGCCAAAATTTGGAGATGAACTGGGACCCCCGGTCGGAGACGATTGTCAAGGGGATTCCATGGAGACGGAAGATTTCTTTAGTAAAGATGTCCGCCAAAGTAGGAGAGTCCGGTAGGCCCTTGAGGGGAACGAAATGCGCCTGCTTAGAGAAGCGGTCAATGATTACCAAAATAGTGTTCATGCCCCTGGAAATTGGCAGCTCAACGATGAAGTCCATTGACAAATGGTTCCATGGGCGATCAGGAATGGGAAGAGGAAGCAAAAATCCCTGAGGTTTACTGCGGGGAACCTTGTTCCGGGCGCATGTGGTGCAAGCTTTGACAAATTCGCTGATATCTCCTCACATGTTGGACCACCAGAATGTCCGTTCAATAAGGTCTGTAGTTCTCTTGGTACCCGGATGACCCGCAGTTTTAGATGAGTGTCCCCACTCCACAATTTTCCTGCGGTGAGATGGTGCTGCAAAGAGACAACCGTCCGGAACCTCCAGACCCTCCGGAATGTTGGACTGGTCCAGAAGAATTTCGTCTAGGACATCGAAAGTATTGGCGGATATGATGTATTTGGAAGGAAGTATGGTCTCTGTTCTGGCCTCGGTTCTGTCCACGGTTAGAAATTGACGAGAAAGAGCATCTGCTTTCAAGTTCTTGGAGCCAGGTATAAAAGAAATAATATAGTTAAAGCGGGAAAAAAAAGAGACCAGCGGGCCTGACGAGCTCCCAGGCGTTGAGCACTCTCCAAATACATAAGATTTTTGTGATCCGTTAAAATCGTGATTGGACTCTCCGTACCCTTTAACAGATGCCTCCACTCCTCCAAAGCGAGCTAGATGGCTAGTAATTCTCTGTTACCCACATCGTAATTTTTGAAAATTTCTTTGAAAAGAATGCACAAGGGTGTAGATTAGCTGAAGGCGACGTTCTTTGAGACAGAATGGCGCCGGCTCCGATGTCAGATGCATCCACCTCTAATGTGAACGGGAGTTTGGGATTGGGGTTGATCAGGACCGGTGCTGAAACAAAGGATTTCTTCAAGAAGTCAAAGGCCTGAGTAGCTGCAAGTGGCCAAGACGTGACGTCGGCTCCTTTCTTAGTGAGAGCCGTAATTGGAGCGACAATTGATGAGAAGTTGTGAATAAATCTTCTGTAATAATTGGCAAAACCTAGGAACCTTTGAATACCCTTGAGGGAAGTGTGGAGCGGCCAATCCACGACGGCTTTCAATTTGGAGGGGTCCATGGAAAACCCAGAGTCAGAGATGATGTACCCTAAGAACGTAGTAGAGGTTTGATGAAAATGACATTTTTCTAATTTGGCGTAGAGATGGTTCTGACGGAGGCGTAGTAGTACCTGCTTGACTTGTTTAATGTGTTCTGGGAGAGATTTAGAGAAAATCAAAATGTCGTTGAGGTAAACGATAAGAAAGTTATTGAGGAGATCTCTGAATATTTCGTTTACGAAATCCTGGAAGACCGCAGGAGCGTTGCACAGGCCAAACGGCATGACCAGGTACTTGTAGTGGCCATCTCTTGTGTTGAAGGCCGTTTTCCACTCGTCGCCTTGTCGAATCCTCACAAGATTATATGCGCCACGTAGATCCAATTTAGAAAAAATGGTTACTCCTTGGAGACGGTCAAACAGCTCGGATATTAAAGGTAAGGGGTATCTGTTTTTAATGGTAATCTTGTTTAACCCTCAATAGTCAATGCACGGACGAAGTGTGCCATCCTTTTTCTTGACAAAGAAAAACCCTGCCCCAGCTGGGGAAGAAGATCTTCTGATAAAGCCTTTCTGAAGATTCTCCTGAATATAATCTGACATAGCCTTAGTCTCAGGAAGAGAGAGAGGATATGATCGCCCTCTGGGGAGTACGAAACCTGGCAGAAGATCTATAGGACAGTCGAAAGACCGATGGGGGGGAAGAATCTCAGATTTGATCTTATCAAAGACATCTCTGAAGTCTGAGTAACAGTCCGGTAAAGTACACTGTACCTCCTCGGGGTTCTTCACACTGCAAATCGTCTGCCGCAGTACAGCGCAGGTCGTGGAGCACCGCTGGTTCCAAGAGATGGGATTTTGTTTGGCCCAATCAATATGCGGGTTATGACGTTGGAGCCAGGGAAGGCCCAATATGATTTCAACAGACGGAGAGGGAATGACGTCCAGGGAGATTTCCTCCAGGTGGGTTTGCTCGATCAGAAGCGACAATTTTCTGGTCTGTAGAATAATGAAGGCCGGTTGTAGCGGACGTCCATCAATGGCCTCTAGGCCCACTGGGGCTTTCTTCCTCTCCAGAGGGATGTTATTCCTTCTAGCGAATTCTTGATTAATGAAATTACCTCCGGAACCAGAATCGATGAATGCAGATGCAGCAACCGAAAGACCCGGAATCTGGAGCGACACTGTGATCAAAATCCTGTTTGGTAAGGATTCCTTGGTAATAGAGGAGTTGGAGAGTGTTCTTGACTTGAGAGGGCAGCGAAGAGCCAGATGGCCCGGATTACCGCAGTAAAGACAAAGGACGGACGCTCGACGACGCTGTTTCTCAGAGAGGGATAGCTTGTTGCCGCCTAATTGCATGGGTTCCGGAACATCAGAAGTGGGAATCTCTGGAAAAGAGGAGTGAACAAGCGGTGACTTGACGGATACCTGATGAAGACGTGAACGCTCGGATCTCCTCTTCTGCAGACACTGATCCACATGAATGCAGACCGCTATAAGCTCCTCCAGGTCAGCTGGGCGCTCCTGCGCGGCGAGTTCATCCTTCAGTTGTTCTGAAAGTCCCTGCCAAAAGGCTGAAGAAAGAGCCTCGCTGTTCCACCCTGTCTCCGAAGCGATTGTCCGGAACTCCAAGGCATACCTGGCCACAGGACGGTTCCCCTGCGTGATGTGAAAAAGGGAGGAAGCAGCAGTAATTTTACGACCCAGGGTGTCGAAGACACGTCTGAACTCTTTGGAGAATTGCCCGATATCTTGTGTGAGATCCCCTCTCTGTTCCCAGATGGGAGAGGCCCAGGCCAATGCGTCACCTGTGAGCAGTGAAACAATATAGGCTACCTTAGATCTTGGTGTAAGGAACCGGGAGGGTGACATCTCGAACTGTATAAAGCACTGGTTGAGGAACCCACGACATTCTAAGGGATCTCCGGAGTACTGGTTAGGAGTGGGGAGTCGTGGTTCGGAAGAAATGGGGTTAGCCGGAGGAGTAGAGAGGAATGGAGAGAAGGTAGGTATGTTAGCCTCTAGTACTTGTGTAGAGAGGGTCTGAAGGTCCTTCTGTAGGGAGTCTATGCGACGATCAGACTGCTCTAAGTACTTCTCGAGTTTGAGGAACATAGCGGCATGAGATGCCACCATATTCCCCACCTTAGCGGGGTCTATGCTTATGCTGCTGAGCATACTGTTACGCGGTGCTCACTACAAACAGGACGAGACCCCGGTACTGAGATGGGAATAGGTAAACACCAGCCACAGACACGGGGGCCACGTCCGGAGTGCAGGATAGTCTTGGCAGCAGGGTCTGGAGTGGAGAGGCCAGGGTAGTTGTATACTTGCCAGGTTCAGTCCTGCACAACTCCAGTCCTCGAGGGCCGCAAACAGGCCCGGTTTTCAGGATAACCTTGAAAACCGGGCCTGTTTGCAGCCCTCGGGGACTGGAATTGTGCAGGTCCTGTGTGTACAGTAAGTAAAAACATTTCTTTATTAATACAAGTTAAAACACGCAACATCTCTTTTATTAAAGTACAGAAAGTCAAAACATTTACAAAAACATTTACAAAAATAAACAACAGTTGAACAGTCACGCAAATGCGATACCCACCAGATTGTCCTTCCACGGCCGATGCCTTGTATGGCGCAAAATGTCATTGATGGAGTCTCGAACGCTTTTCATTAAAGGATCTGTAATTGAAAAACAGTGCCGCAATTCCTCCACAATAGTCCTTCTTAAATTTTCAGGAAGCGCCCTTTTTTCGCGATTTCCTTCGTAGTTCACTTTGTAAGCCCACCCGCAGTACACCAAGTAGGACACGTGGTGCTTAAAAATGATCATGGCATCCTTTTGGGGTAAAACAGCACTCATCACCCTATACTTCTTCCTGATTGCCGGTTGCAGCTCGCGCAGGATGTTGTCGGGCACCGAATCGATGCATGTAGGTTGGGTTCTGGGAGTGGGTGTTCTGTGAGCGGGTGTGCTTGTGGCGGCGGGCGAGGGTAGGTTGTCTGGATGGAAGCTTTCCTCCTGTCTTGGTCGCCGTGTTGTCTCCTGGCGTGGTCTTGACGGGGTTGTCATGTTTTCCTCCTCCTCAACGGCATACATGTACACAAAATCTTCTGGTGGAGGGGGTGCGCTTGGTGTTGGAAGGTGGTCGAAGGTCCCAATCATCAGATCCATGCCACCCTCCTTCTCCGGCGTCGGGGATACAGGGGCATGAACACCGAGCAAATTACGTATCCCCGCTATGTCAGTATCTATTTTCTCCATCCGTCGATCCATCTTCTGCATCCGTTGATCCATATTTAGCATGGTCTCCAGAAGCAGATCTATCTTTACCAGCACAGTAGAGTTCCCGGCGATATCCACACTTAACCCATTCAGCATGCGGTCTAAAGAGCTGGTTCTTGTGCATGGCGTGCTGTGGACATCTGGGTGGATGGGTGCTACAGGGGATGAGATGGGGGTTCCATGGAGAGAAGCGGCAGCTTCACCGAAGAAGGATGAAATTGGTGACCTGTGGATTTCCGGGAGAGGAGAAGCGGCAGCGTCGTCGAAGAGGGATGGAGAAAGTGACCTGTTGATTTCCAGGCGAGAAGCGGCAGAGTCATCTAAGCGTAATGGAGAAAGTGACCCGTGGATTTCAGGGGCACCAGCGGCAGCGGCGTCGAAGAGCAGTGGCGAAGATGGCCTGTTGGTTTCCGGGAGAGCAGCGGCAGCGTCGTGGACGAGTAGTGGAGAAGATGGGCTGAAGATTTCCGGGAGAGCGGCGGCAGAGTCGTCGAAGTGTATTGGAGGAAGTGGTCTGCGGGTTCGATGGGTTGGCTGCCATTTGTTTTGCGTTGAGTGTACATCACCGTATATCTTCTTGACATAATAAGGCTTACGTGTTTTTAAACCCTTAGCCTTTGGGGTCAGCAGAAGGTTTTCTTTATTAGCCTTAGCCTGTCGCTTTGGCCTTGGCTTGGAAACGGCTGCCGCCTTTCGCTTTTTCTGTGTGACAGGCACGGCAGAGGCGAGTGGCTTCCTGCATCCGTAGAATCGGGGTTGATCCATAGAAGCAGATGACATAATGCAGTATCTGGACAAGGGCAAGTTCAGATACAGATCATCGAGTGGTGGGCTATGCAAAGTGTGTAACCTTTTATGCATGGCGACGAGGTACAGGTGTTGATAGTGGGCGTACTCTAATGTGAGTCATTAACGTATAAATATCCCATCCATTTTGTGGATTCACTGCACATTGAATACACATCGACTAAACATCGAATATACATTCTTTTGTTTGTATTTCTTTCTACTTGCAGCAATGCCTGTTAAAAAGATTTAAAAGGAGCTCAGCATGAGAATTAAGGAGATGTACACGAGCGGACACCGAATTGCAGATATCCAACGCTGGTTAGCTGCTTCTGGCCTCATTGTGCAATCAACCACCGTGTGCTATCTTGCACACGGAAAAAACAGACAACGCACGAGGACACCAACGGTAACTAACGCGTAAGTATATTTATATAACTATATAATACAGTATATATATTGTTTATATTGCTGCATATTAATAGAAGAATATATTGTGTAGATCTCTCTAATTTTATAGTTATTTCGGTATATTTATATAACTACAGTATATATATATTGTTTATATTGCTGCATATAAATATAACAATATATTGTGTAGATCTCTCTAATTTTATAGTTATTTTGTTATATTTATATAACAACAGTATATATATTGTTTATATTGCTGCATATTAATAGAACAATATATTGTGTAGATCTATCTCATTGTATACTATTTTTACTGCAAATGATGTGCTGTGCTTGTGGCCTACTGCACTGTAACTTACCGGATTGTTGTTTTTCTGTACATTGTAGGGAGACAACTCTTCTGGTCGACATTATAAGTGAAGAGAATGATCAGAAGAGTACATTAAGGGTCAAATACACTCTGCAGTAAAATCACAATCTCACTATATCCGAGACCAGCATCAAGAAGATGAGACGCAGAATTGGATGGAAATATGGACGTGTGAGGATAGTACTGGACAGAACAGGAGGTAAAAGTGTTGTTTAAGAAACTGTACTGTACCTCTAAAATGATTTATACCTTGTCATTACAGAGCGTACCCTATGATAAGGGATGTTAACAAAATCAAGAGAGTGGTCCAGGCCCAGGCATGGATCGACAGTGGAGAATCTTTCCAGGATTGCATCTTCATTGACGAGTCTACTGTTTCGCTGGAGAGATTTGCCACCTTTGCATTCCACAAAAAAGGTCGCATATCTATGAAGCCGCGTCCGAAACACCCGGTGAAGATGCATGTGTGAGGTGCCATCTCTAGGCGTGGACCAGGATGCATCGTCATCTTTGAAGGTACAGTAAAATGTATGTCACACGCTTTTGCCTTACGTACTGTACTAGTGTGCAGTTTTTGGAGCACTTTTCTTTTCTTGTTATAGGAATCATGAATAAAGCTTTCTTCCAAGATAAAATTGTGACTGAGATTGTGGAATACATCACACGTGAGTTCCGGATGGTCACCGTTTCTACCAGGACAACGATCCGATGCACACCGCGTCAACAGCGCATATCCTTGAGCGCGGTATCAACTGGGTGAAGACGCCAGCGGAGTAAGTGCGGTAACCGTGTCTCATTTTTTCCCACTGTTTTGACTGTGTACTGTATCTCTTAAACTAATTGTCCATTTTTTCCCCCTCCAATGACAGATCGCCAGACTTCAATCCTATCGAAATGGTCTGGCATCAGCTGAAGGACCATATCCGAAAAGTCGTGAAACCCTCCAAAAAGGATGAGTTGGTGCAAGGCATAATGAGTTTTTGGAATGATGTACTCACCGTGTGTTACGCTGTGCTCACCACAAACAGGACGAGACCCCGGTACTGAGATGGGAATAGGTAAACACCAGACACGGGGGCCACGTCCGGAGTGCAGGATAGTCTTGGCAGCAGGGTCTGGAGTGGAGAGGCTAGGGTAGTTGTATACTTGCCAGGTTCAGTGCAGGAGAGGTCCGGAGCGTGGAAGGTACTATGCCAAGGTCAGAGTTGGAGCGAGCAGGGTAGTTGAATTTCAAAGCCGAGTTCAGGATTCCAGATAAGCGGGTGGTCAAAGGCAAGCCAGGTCGGTACACGAGGGGTTAATCTAGGAAGCACGGCAGCAGGACAAGGACAAGACAGGATCAGCAGAGGCAAACACAGAGTAACACAATCTATGCTCAGCCAAAGTGCCAGTGGCACAGCTGAGCATATATAGGCTTGATTAGCCAATCCCCATGGGGGGTGGAGCAGAGGCGCGGCCTCCACAGAAGCCTGTGATAGGTTCCAGCCTATGAGCAGGTACAGCTGTAGTATCAGCTGATGTAGTTGCCACGGAGCTTGGGGGCGTGGTGAATATGTCATGTGCGTGCGCTGCGCACTGGGAGCGTGCGGCGCGATCTGGAGGCGGAGCCCGAGTTTGCGGCATCAGGTGACGTCCCTGCTGCACGCATGTCCGCTGTGCGTGTCAGGAGAGGAGTACAGGCTGAATGTGCCCCACGTGTGCGCAGAGCTGTGCGAGGGGAAGCGCGGGGTAGGCGTGCGTCCGTAATCCTGACACCGTGGAACGATGCAATAAATATATTGACCATATTGCGACTGTGTTGCCCATTGTGATCGCGCGTAATGGGCAAGCATCAGGAAGGTAGTATTGTATAGTACTGTACTGTAGTATTGTAAGTACAGTATGATACAGGTAAGTATGGCACATATTTTTTCTTTCCTAGTAGTCAGAGTATACAGTAGTTCCAGTATAGACTAGTTTGATAGTACTAACTGCATACTGTAGTCCAATATGGATTAGCTACACAGTACACAATGCCATAATATAGTATGCACCTAACTGCACAATTTTTTTCTTTCCAGAGAGAGCAGCACCAGCCATCTGGTTACAAAGTATTTAACAGTAGTCACAGTATACAGTAGTTCCAGTATAGAGTAGTTTGACAGTACTACACAGCACACAATGCACATAACTGCACTAATTTTTTGTTTTCTTGTCTTTTCAGAAAAAAAGGATGGCCTGGGAGAGAGGGGGGGGGGGTACCGTGTAAAATGTGTGAACTGTTTGAACAGTTAAGTGTACAGTATCTAAACTGCAGTCACGATGTACACAAAACCTCTCCTCTCTCAATGAACAACTGTACTGCACACAGAATGAGGAAGAAGATAAAGACAGAAAAAATTATATTACTATATATATATATATATATATTATTATATATTATATATTATTAATTAATATTATTATCAATGTGCACTATTCATGATTATCCACCGGCCCTCAATTTCCATCTGACAGAAGAACTTAACAAAGACTGCATTTTGTATTATTCATGATTATTTTTATATTGTTTTTTTTGTTCCTGATAAAATAAAATAAATATTTATTTACATTCATGATAATCATAATCATTGACAACAACCCCTCCCCCCCCCACACCTACACCAAAGAAAAAGAAAGAATGACAAAAAGTGGTAATTTACTGCATCAACAACATGAATCAGATAATGGTTATTTTAACACTCAATTCTCACAGTGCTGTGCAAATCAGATTTACATATCAAATTCGAGAAGGGATTTTCAAAAGCGTTACCGTAAACAAAGCATCAAAGGGTTGGGGGGGGATGGGTGAGTCACGCGCAGTAATCATCAACTAGCTCCCATCCCAAAGAGGATTACACGCAGGCGCAGTGAGGTGATGTTTGGCTAGGGATGGATTAAAAACACAATGGCAAGCTTCAGAAACTGAATGACTCTGTAGAGGTGTCTGTCGATAAGAGTTTCAAATCCTTGAGCAAGCGAGCCTTGTGTGTGTGCGTGGGGAAGGGGGGCACAGGGTACAGCTGCAGGAAGAATTAGCTGTACTGCAGTTAAAAGAAATGACATCATTTCAAAAGGCAGGTCAACATAATAATTTGATCCCTACACCCCCAAATACAGTACATAAAAAGCACACAAATCAACCATGTGCAGTCAAACGCACAGGGTCGCAGTCAAAAGCCACAGCACAGATTGAATATCGTAATATCAAGTTGGTCTAGGCAGGTTTGTGGAGAAAACAAAAATAAAAAATGAGGAGAAAAAAAAAATATTATTTTTTTTGGTCACTCACTCTTGAACTTCGCAAGCAAGCAGTGGTGAATTTACAGGCGCGTGCGCAGTAATCATCAACTAGCTCCCATCCCAAAAAGGATTACACGCAGGTGCAGTGAGGTGATGCTCGGCTAGGGACAGATTAAAAACACAATGGCAAGCTTCAGAAACTGAATGACTCTGTAGAGGTGTCTGTCGATAAGAGTTTCAAATCCTTGAGCGAGCGAGCCTTGTGTGTGTGCGTGGGGAAGGGGGGCACAGGGTACAGCTGCAGGAAGGATTAGCTGTACTGCAGTTCAAAGAAATGACATAATTTCAAAAGGCAGGTCATTATAATAATTTGATCCCTACACCCCCAAATACAGTACATAAAAAGCAC